>WOXC01007400.1:0-212500 GCA_011680675.1 Gymnobelideus leadbeateri | reverse complement strand
CACACCTCTGCTGAAGCAGACTCTCCAGCCTTTTCCACATGGGAATTATACCTATGTCATTCTGTGCATGATCATAAGAATTGGTATCAATGGTCAGTCTACTGTTATCTCTACCAACATTAAGGGACTGCTAATGTAAATAATCCATCGATTGAAAAAGTCCTTGGTCTGTCATCTCAGAGAGATACAGTGACCCCCAAATTCATTGCCATGCATCCAGACTAGTGTTTCACACTGTCATCACATCATAACTGAACTATGGCAGTAACCGGCTGGCTAGTCTCCTTGCCTCAGATCTCCTTATTCCAATCCACCCTCCCCTCAGCTGTCAAAGTATGGTTCTGAACATGTCACCTGCCCCCCACCCCATTCTATAAATCAAATCCAAAATCTCTTTTTTAGCTCTTAAAGCCCTTTCTCCCTTTCCATCTTCTTACACCTTTCTCCCCTCCTTGTCCTCTTCAATTTAATAACTCTGGTCTACCAGCTTGTGACAGACTGTTCCATCTCCCAACTCTGATCATTTTCACTGACTGCCATGCTTGGAGCTCCCTCCCTCTTCCGTTCTAGGCTCCTGGCTCCCTTTAAGTCCCAGCTAAAGTCTCACCTTCTACAAGAAACCTTTCCTCATCCTCCTGAGTTTTAGTGCCTTCCTTCTGAGACTATTTCTGGTTTATTCCACATCTATCTAATTTGTATATGTCTCTCCCATTAGATTGTGAATGTCTCCTTAGGAGACTATTTCTTTTTACCTTTTTTAGTATCCTCAGTGCTCAGCATAGTAGTAGCTATGCTTATCAGGCAGCAGGTGTTTAATATATGCTTATTAACCAATCAACTGCATTGGAAGAGACAGGTGAGTTCCCTGTACCTGTGAAATTACAGCGGGCTATTATATCATTAACATCATCCTAGCCTATGGCCAGTTTGAAAGAAGGGCTAGGGAAATGATGAGCCACTGAGCCAAAAAATAAAAGTAGTTAACTTGCTTACTAGCTGTTAAGAAAAATAATATAATGGATGTGAAAGGGATTTTGAAAAGCATAAAATATATATTCTCTCAGCACTCCCCCCAAAAGGCATAAAACCAACGTCAGACATTATTATTATAGAATCACTGAATATGAGGACAGAAAGAAACCAACTCGGCATAGTAATAAGACCAACCTAGGAACTAGGCAACCTGAGATCAAGTTCTGGATCTACTATTTACATGCTATGTGATCCTGAGAAAGTCCTATGCGAAATGAGGAGCCTGGACAAGACGTCATCTAACATTCTTTTCAATTCTGTGAATGTGTCACATAATCCAACCTTTTAATTTTACATTCAAGAAAGCATTGCTAGTGGTAGTAACATTAGCTTTTATATAGTGTTTTGTGCTTGCAAAACGCTTTTTATACATTATTTCATTTGGTCCTTATTCATCCTGTGAAAGGAATAATGTATAAATGAATGTTTCTGTTTTGTAGATGGGTAAACCGAGGCTCAGAAAGGTGAAATTATTTTGCCCAAGGTCACATATCTAGAGAGTGGCAGAACCAGGATGTTAATCTAGACCATACTGATGCTTTAAAATTGTTTTACATTTAAAAATTGCCCGTCACTTGGACAATAGCTAAACAAGTTATGGTATATGATTGTGATGGAATACTACTATGCTATTAAAAAATGAGCTTAGCCATCTTAGAAAAACATTGATAGACTTGCATGAAATAAATAATAAAGAGCAAGATGAGTAGAACCAAGAGAATATTGTATACAGTAACAGCAATATTATTTTAAGAATGACTTTGTGTGGCAGCTAGGTGGTGTAGTGAATAGAACACCGACTCTGGAGTCAGGAGGAAGTGAGTTCAAATCCAGCCTCAGACACTTGATCACACTTAGTAGCTATGTGACCTTGAGCAAGTCACTTAACCCTAATTGCCCTGCTCCCCCCCTCCAAAAAGCAATAAAAATAAAGGTTACTTTGAGCAAATGAGTCACTTTGACCATTAAATACCCAAATTAACTACAAAGGACATGTGAAGGAAGATATCTGCATCCAGAGAAAAAAGTGATAAATAGAAGTGTGTATAGAATGGTTTTACATATATTATATATAATATATATATATAGTATACATATATACATATTTGTGTCTAGTGGTAGCCATCTCAAGGGGGGAGGAAGGGGAGAAAAAAGGGGGAAAAGTTACATGATAAATTTATATATTTAAGAGGAATAGCAAGTTGTACATAATAGATTCACCATTTCACATAGAATCATCTTTTTTTCTATTCTGTGTTATGGAATTTTTTTTTACTTAAGTTCAGAATAAAATAAATTTTTAAAAAATTTTAGAAAATTTTGACTGACAAAAAAACACATTTAAAAAATTGTTCTATAATCCATAGCATAATGAATCCTTTTCATAAAGTAGAGAAAGAATGTGGAACAACCAAAGCTAGCTGTGACCCAGTCTGATGTGGACAATTGTCCCATAGGACGGAGGTAGCATTATAATTATTATGATGATAAAGGTAAATTGCCAGTATCCTGCTTGATTCTGCCCTACCCTAGATCGGGGAATGGGAAAGATATAGATTACAACTAGAGAGAGGCTGAGATCAAGAGTTCTGGGGAGGAGCTAGTGAGTCTGAATAAAGACCATACAGAATTCTGTATGAAGAATAGCAGAACGATTCTCCCCCCTAATGTCTTCCCTAAGAAACTGTGTCCTAAGAATTCCTTTCCCTTCTCTCTCATGGGTCTAGGACAATGATTTGATCTTCTACGAATGCAGTGCATATTCGGACTATAACGTCAAAGAATCAATGCTTCACCTTGCCAGGTAAAGAAAAAAGAATAACACTCTACCATCCACAGTATAACAGATATCTTAAAAGAGAAAAAGCATGAGGGAAGTAAGTCTTCTAGTGACTCAGTCTGATGAGAGTCATTGTGTAGCCTTCCCCAAAGGACAAGGCAGGAGTGAGCACCATTGTTTCTAGATGGAGAAGGCCCCATCCATCTCTTCAGAGAAATAGAGCAGAGGAAAAGTACTGACCACACTTAGAATCTGGGGACTTAGAGATCCCCCAAATCTCTCCCTTCAAGAGATTAGGGGAGTATAGCAATCAATGGGCCTACTATGTATCTTGCATATAATAGACAGTTTAAAAATGTTTGGTGGATTGGATTGAATTTTAAATTTACAGAATTTGGGATAAAGGTTTAAAGAAACCTAAAGGATGGTTTTTTTTTTCTTTTTTTCTATCATTTTTTTTTCCTTTGTGTTGGGATGTGTGAAAAGAGTTGCCATTAATTGGGGGCGGCTAGGTGGCTCAGTGAGTAGAGTGCCCGCCCTGGAGTCAGAAGGACCTGAGTTCAGATCTGGCCTCAGACACTTAACACACACACAAACAAAAACCTAGCTGTGTGACCTTGGGCAAGTTACTTAACCCCAATTGCCCTCCAAAAACCAAAAAAAAAAAAAAAAAGAAAGAAAGAAAGAGTTGCCATTAATTAATAAAGGCATGGTCCTTTGAAGCAAAGTGCTTGTTTAATGTGTCAGAATCTGCCTAGTGAAATAATATAAGAAAATGAAGACAATCACTGGTTTTCTAAAGAAAACAAATGTCAGAGAGAATAAGGGCCGGGGTTCCTTTGCTGGTCATCATTTTCGTCCCTTCATCCCCATCCAAGACAAGGCAGTTTCCACCATACTCTGAGAAGAGCATAATTCTAACATAATCACCTTGCAAGAAGGTGGAGTCAAGGATAAACAGGATCCTCTTCAGGCTAACAGCTTTGCTTCTAAATGACATAACATTATGGCTTTTGACAGCAAAATGAAGCCACCAGAGCACGAGGTTAATCAAGAAGTGTGGTCAGTTACAGGGGTGCAGGATGGATGAGAGATGTAGTATTGGAAGAAGTCACCTTGGTGTCATGGAAGGAGTACTAAAGTACAGGTCAGGAGACCTGGGGTCATGTCCTATTCATCTCACAGAGATTAGCAGTGTAACTGTGGGTGATATTCCCACTTCTCTTTGGGCTTCAGTTTTCTGGGGTTGGAGGGAGAAACAAAATGGGTAGAATACTAGATGAAGTTAAAGGACCTGATTCTGCTGTTTCTCTGGGTCTCTGTATCTCTATCTGTACAATGAGGGGGTGGGTTATATGATTTAACATACCTACAAGCACTAAATGCTATGGTCTTATATTTCCTGGTTGACTGATAGCCAAAGATAGATAAGACTGGCCTTAATACAATACAGTACAACACAATACAACACAACAAAACACAATACGATATAAGAATTCAAAACATATCAACTTATTGTGGTCATCTGGTCATTTCAGTCATGTCCGACTCTTCATGACACCATTTGGGATTTTCTTGGCAAAGATACTGGAGTGGTTTGCCATTTCCTTCTCCAGCTCATCATATAGATGAGGAAGCTGCAGCAAACGGGGTTAAGTGACTTGCCCAGGGTCACACAGCTATTAAGTGTCTGAGGCCAGATTTGAACTCAGGAAGATGGGTTTTCCTGATTCCAGGCCCAGGACTTTACCTACTGTACTACTTCTACTGTGTATATACTGTACATATACTAAGTAAAAGGAGAGAAGGGAAATTTAGATTAAATATGGTGTGTGCTCTCATGCCTAGATGGGGATAAGACACCAACCCAGATGACTACAACACACACTATTCCATGATGAGTGCATCAGAGCACTGGAATAATAGAAGTAGTGATTTACATAATGCCTTAGGCTGTAATGTGCTTCCCACACATTAACTCACTGGAGCCTTATAACTGCAGAGTGTGGGGTAGGTGATTCAGATGCTATTATCCCCATTTTATAGCTAAGGAAACTGAGACCCAAAGAGATGAAGTTACTTGCCCAAGGTCTCTCAGATAATAAGTGACCGAGCTGAGATTTAAAAGGAAGCCAGAGAAGAATGCAAGATTAAGCCCCTGGGGGAAAGCAGAAAAGACTGATAGATATAAGAACCAAAGACAAATTTGGCCTACTTGAAAGACACTAAGCCAATGGAGAATCCTGAAGACAATGCTCTTAAGCTAGGCATACCTACCACAACACCACACTACACATTTTGGAGGCTTGGCCTCATTCCTGAGGGCTTAAAGATCTTCTAAAAATACTCTCATACGGGGCAGCTAGAGGGCGCAGTGAATAGAGCACCAGCCCTGGAGTCAGGAGGACCTGAGTTCAAATCTGGCCTCAGACACTTGACATACTTACTAGCTGTGTGACCTTGGGCAATTTTATAACGCCAGTTATATTGCCTTTCCCCCTGAAAAAAATACTCTCATGCTAACAACTGCTTAGTATATCCAGTGGAGAGTTTGTATCAGTGGGAAGAATATTGAACTAGGAGGCAAGAGATGTGGTCTTAGGTCATCTTAGCTACCTAATGACTCATTATGAAAGCTTGGCCAAGTCCCTTAACCTCTCTTAGCCTTAGTTTACACATCTGTAAAATGGAGATGACAGTAACATTATCTCCCTTGACAAAGTCTCAAGATTGTCACAAGAAAGCAAGAAGCTGAGAAGACATCTCCTCCCATTCCTTTACACAGACTAGAGTCCACACATGTAGAACATCGCATATATTACTAGTTTCCTTTTTTAAGTTATTGATTGACTTTGCAAATTATTTTCTCTTTCTTATTATTACTGCAGTTTCATGTGCAATCTTTTTAAAACTTATACTGTGTTATGGAAATGCTTGTTTTATCCCATAAATTAAAAATAAAATAAATTTAAAATTAAAAAAAATCTCTTCATCTTTTTCCTTTTAAAAATAATTCTTTGTTATAAGGGATAGCTCTGTGGGAGGGAGAGAGATATGGGAGAAATTTAAGTGATATAAAAACATAGATAAAGTTTAAAAATAACAAATTTAAAAAGAATGAAATGAACCATTTAATGAATGAACAAAGCATTGGTTAATAGCTTACTATATTCAATGCACAGTGCTAAATGCTAAGGATACAACTAGAAAGGTAAGACAGTCAGTGCTTTGAAGGAACTCACACTGAAAAGCATAAAGTTTTATATGACTATAAGATACCCCTACTATTACTTTAAAATTGCTGGCACTCACCTCCCATATTACCTTGTGGCTCAACCCACAGCCTGACATTGTAATCATAGATCAAATAGTAGCTGCTACTTACTAGCTCTATGGCTACAGGCCAGTCACCTCCTCTCTTTGTGAGCCTCACTTTCCTGGTCTCTCAGATGGAGATAAATAACACTTGCATTGCCTACCTCTAGCCTTCACTATGACTCATCTGGAGGTTGTTTCTCCCTAACTAATGACTCATCTTCCTTTCCCAGGATCCTCAAAGAACAAGAAGACACCGTGAGAGAGAATATCATCCAGGTCCACCATCAGCCCAAGAAGTCCTGCTGTGGCTAGCAGTAGAGTACCCAAACTGTGCTTTGAGATCACTACAGGGCCCATATTAGATCCAGAGTGCAAGCTCTTTGTTGAAGCCACCAGCCAACATATGGCCAGAGCTTGATTCGTTTCAATGACTCATTCCTCCTCTTTGGGACAGCCTGATCTCGTGGAAGCTGCTGTTAGACACTAGGGGTCCATTTCCCCCTCTACTCTCCATCAAGCCCAGATGTCCATTTTTAAAGACTGATTTCCTATGGTGAAGAAGAGGGTGGGAATGGAGAGGGGAGGGACAGTCTTGCCAGAGGTCACTATGTGCTTTCTCCATCTCCCTTCTTCTTCCCTAGTCCCAGGACATCCTCAGCATAACGATTGCCCTGGAATTCCTTAATAGGACAGTTTTGCTGCTTATTGGACAGCAACCTGAGTCTTCCTCAGGGACTATATCAAGGCATGTTCTCTGGTAACTTAAACTGTCTCTGTAAGCATTTCCTAGACCTTGGTCTTATTTAGCCGTGTTTAAATTACTTCGACTCAATAAAGATTTCTTGTGCAAACATGAAGACCAGAGCATTAATTCCCTTCCCAAACTTCTCTAGGGTGCCCTAACTGAAAAAGGCATTGGAACTCTGGATTTCAGTTACTTCATCTGTAATCAAAGGATGCTATCCCAAGACCCTCCAGATCCTTGTATAGCAATAAGGCATAGTGCAGACCCCTTGCACTAGCCCAACCCTGACCCAGGCTGAAAGGAGCAGCTTCTCAACTGACTGTTGCTTTGGAGCCAGTGACCTTGCTCATTCTGATTGTTCACCTTCAGTTTCTTGGAAGTGTACCTTATAAGGACCCACAGCCACACCATCAAACTTTCATTTTCCCTCTCCTACCCCCACCAAGCTAGACTGGGCAATTGTGCCATGTCCAGGGTTAGGAAAGTGAGCTTATTTGGTACCCAATGTAGATGAAAGAGATGAAAATCAAAAGGAAGAGAAGGAAGAAGAAAAAAGGAAGAAAAAGAGAGAAAAGGGAAGGAAGAAAGAAAAGCCATCTGCTTCTAAAACAGAGACCATTTCTAGGGGATATAAATACAATATATATAGCTATATAAAAGCCATTTTCTAAATGTTTCTCAAAATAGCTTTTAGAAAAACTGTATATGATGATTAATGGGCTAGATTGACACTCAGGCAAGAGAAATCACTATGCTTTCAGATATGCCAGAGAGGCTCCAGCACTAGGTCCATAGTTACCAACTTAATTTTCTTTTTTCTCCTCCTTTCCTCCCTCACCACCCCCTCTCACCATCCCTCCTTCCCCAGGAGATAATATTTTAAAACAAAACTAAAAAAAATATCTCTAGCTGTGTCTTTTGATAATTTTGGTGGAATTTGAGAAGGAAGAGAAATGTTATTATCACCTTGGCTAGAATGGAAAAAGAATGGGAGTAACTGAGCCTCAATTTCCTCAATTGTAAGATGAGGGAGGAGGGGAGTTAGCTGAACCAGCTGACCTTCCAATTCTAATGTTCCATGAATCACTGCCCTAAGTACCATGTGATGTTGCTTTCTGTTAATTTCCAGTCCAGAGGCTTCCCAGTAAAGTGCCCTGTTCATACACAGATTTGGAGGAATGGAAATGGTAACAGATAACAGAACCCTAATATTGAAGTCAATTTTCCCTCTGCCCTGTAGTCAGTCAGGCAGATTCATAGCCTGTCATCCATCTGGGAAAAGTTTTCAGAGTTTCAGGCCACTTCTGTCACCTCCCCAAAAGCTATCTGACAAGTTTTAAGAGTGCTATTTGCCACCTCAATAACTGGTAATATGGCATCAATGGGGGTAGAGAGAAGGGTACTTAGAATAATCTCCTAGAAGAACCAGAGAGATGTATTATAAAGGGCTCAAGATTTGGAGTCAATAACCCTGGGTTTAAATCCCAGGTTTGCTGTTTACTACCTGTGTGGCCTTGGGTAATTCATGTTAGCTCTTTGGATGTGTTCTTCACCTTTAAAATGAAGTGTTGGGATTCTTTCATCTCTAAGGTTCTTTTTCCTTTTTAAAGTGTATGACTACCTGCTCTACCTGTACCTAAAACCAGTCCTGCTTTCACTTTCAGTTTTCCCAAACATTATCATTCCTACTCTTCACAGACCCCACCAAGCCCCTTCCCTACTCTCCACCCATTTCCCTTTCCAGCCTAGAGATCTGTTCTTGGTCTGGGTCTAACCCAGGCCTGACAAACATGAGATTCTAGAAATTGCCTCCCATGACAGGAGGCTCTCCTTAGGGACAAAGGAGAATTCCTAGTAAACTCAGTAAAATATGGAACCTCATAACTTTCATAGTTCAACCTCACTAAGAATAGGATTAGGCTGGGAGAGAGGCTTACCTTATGAAAATACTCATAGTACAGTGAAAGAAACCCCAGTTTGAAATCAAGAGGGCCAGAGTTCAAATGCCAGTTTTGCTGCTGCTCATATACCTAGTATAAGCTTGGGCAAGTAATCTCATCCCTGGACCTTAGCTTCCTTATCTGAATATAATCATTATTGGGCCTAGTATGCTTTGAGGAACTTTAAGTTATCTCACCCAGATAGGACCTGGGAAAGTCAATATCAGTAAACCATTTAGCTCCAGGGGTAGTCACCAGCTCACCTTATAAGCACTTAGTCTCACAAGGTTCAAATTACAAAATCATTTTATTTAAAAGGACTCTTATCTGAGCCCAGGGAGAGTGAGCAAAGCCCCACCCCATAGTCGGAGACCTTCCCTTCATAGATCTGTATGGTATCCATTACTTACAGTACTACTCTGGATGGGGCTTCAGCTACTTACTGTCATGCTCTGCATCTGATGGTTCCCATCATCTCCCATCAAGTGATGCTTGTCCCACAGAGATTCTGTGGTTCTATCTCTAGCTCAGCTCTTGGGGCCATGGTAGCTTTGCTTCCCATAGCCCAGTTCTCAGCACTGCTGTCCTTACTCTGTCTCCTTTAGTTTAACCCCTTTGGTGATCTAACCAAGGCAGGGGGAGTACGTTTGGACACTGGTAGCATTGCCAAGTGGTTATGGTAGCATCACCAGGGTAGCTACACACTTCATCCCCTCCCGCAGGGGTACTGTATCTGCACAGAATCCTAACCCCCTCTCCCCTAGAGCTTAGGCTTTTGAAGCAAATGAAGAAGCCAGTATTTCTGAGCCTTTTAAACTACAGAAGCAGTGGCTTTTCTCTTTCCCACATTATACTGCTTCTGGCTCACTGACAAATGGAAAGAAAAAAATAGGTCCAGTGTTCTATCTTTCTATATTTGTTACTTTTTTTTATAAGGCTTATAGAAAGATAACACCGACTTCTTCCCTTTGCCTTTGCAAAACTCCAACCACAGCCCAACCTTACTGGGAAAAAATGTCTTTGATCTATGTATGAAAGGGAGAATTCCTCGGCTTTTTATAGCTATCTATACATTAATTGATACATCAAACAACCTGGAATTTTTGTTGGTCACCAAACTTTACAACAAGGTAAAACTTAAGAAAAAATGAAACATTTAGGGGAACATTTAGGGCTGCCTCTCCAACACCTTATTGGGGACAAACAGAACCAGAGAGAGAATAAAGTAGAGGGAGACATTCAACTTCTTCCTGAAAAAGGAAAAGGGCATGGGGGAAGGGCAAAGAGTCATGATCTCTTCCTCCCATATCAGCTTGGTCATCAATGCAGATTCACTGCACCTCCATAGATCACCCTGTAAATGTTTCTAATACCCCTCCCCCATCCCTACCAGCTTGAGCTTCTGTTGCAATCTAGTTCAGGATAAGGGGGAGACCTTGGAATGTGAGAGTGCAGTGCAAATTATCTCTCTAGCAATTCTGCTTCCTCCCACAAGTCTATCAAGTCACTAACCCTGAGTTTAGCTGGGGCGGAGCCAAGATGGTGGAGTAGAAGCACAAACTTGGTGTGGACTCCTGTTCCAATCACTTCCAACACATGTAAAAAATGACTCTAAACAAACTTCAGAGCTACAGAACCCACAAAGTGACAGAGAGAAACAAAGCTCCCGCTGAAGGAAGCCCAGCAGGTGGATGGAAAGGGTCTATTGCAGCCTGCTGGGAGCCGAGCTCAGTCCAGCATAAGCCACATGTTCTTGCCCCAAGGAGGCCCTGATCAGCAGCTGCTGGAGCAGACTTCAGGAGAGTGAAGGAATAGCAGCTATGGTGGTTTCCAGACTTCTCAACTAAAGACAAAGTAAAAGGTCAGTGTGGAACTCTGGTGGAATGGGGGGAATGGGGGGGGGAATGAAGAGCACAGTCCAGCCCCTGCCCCTGTGATGCTAAGTGGCTTGTGCAGTGGCCCTGCAGCTGCCCTTGGGTGGCTGCTTCCAGGGCTCCTGGCCTCAGATTATAGGGAGACCAAATGATCATTCAGAGAGTAATCAGTCTTGCTATAGCCTGCTTAGATCTGGATTGCTGTCTTAGGTAGTGGTCTTGGGGTGTGAGACCAGTGAGCCAGAGCTTGTGGGGGCTATAGAGAGGGCAGCCTCCTAATTGCTCCGGCAGCTGTGAAAACCCCAGCAATTTTGGACATAGCTTTCTCCATTCTGGAAGCAGAGTTCTACTGTGGCAAAGAGCTCAAAAGTCAAATAATTGGCTGGCAATATGAGCAAGCAGAGGAAGCCTGATCAGACCATAGAATACTTTCTGGGGAACAAAAAGGATCAAGGCATGGAACGAGAGGAAGACAATGAAGGCAGAGCTCCTGCATCAAAAGCCTCCAAGAAAAACATGAACTAGGGGCGGCTAGGTGGCGCAGTGAGTAAGAGCGCCGGCCTCGGAGTTGGGATGACCCGAGATCAGATCTGGCCTCAGAAAATGAGCACCCACACATAAATAATGACTAGCCGTGTAACCTTGAGCAAGTTAATTAACCCCCAATTGCTTAAAAAAGAAAAAAAAGAAAAAGAAAAACACGAATTGGTTACAGGCCCTGGAGGAGCTCAAGAAAGATTTTGAAAATCAAGTAAGAGAAATGGAGGAAAAATTGGAAAGAGAAATGGGATGCAAGAAAATCATGAAAAGCAAGTCAACTGCCTGCTAAAGGAGACCCAAAAATACACTGAAGAAAATAATACCTTAAAAAATAGACTAACTCAAATGGCAAAAGAGGCCCAAAAAGCCAATGAGGAGAAGAATGCTTTACAAAGTCGAATTTGCCAGATGGAAAAGGAAATTCAAAAACTTACTGAGGAGAATAACTCCTTCAAAATTAGATTGGAGCAACTGGAAGCTAATGACTTTATGAGAAATCAAGATACTATAAAGATCCAAATCAAGATCCAAACAAATGAAAAAAATAGAAGGCAATGTGAAATATCTCATTGGAAAAACCACTGACCTGGAAAATAGATCCAGGAGAGATAATTGAAAAATTATTGGACTACCTAAAAGCCATGATAACACAAGACCTAGCAGCTTCTACATTAAGGGATTGAAGGGCTTGGAATATGATCTTCCAGAGGTCAAAGGAGCTAGAACTAAAGCTAAGAATCACCTACCAGCAAAAATGAGTATAATGTTACAGGGGAAAATATGGTCATTCAATGAAATAGAGGATTTTCAGGCATTCTTGATGAAAAAACCAGAGCTGAACAGAAAATTTGATTTCCAAATACAAGAAGCAAGAGAATCATGAGAAGGTAAACAGGAAAAAGAAATCATAAGGAACTTATCAAAGTTGAATTATTTACATTCCTACATGGAAAAACGATAATGATAACTCATGAGACTTTTCTCAGTATGAGGTTAGTTGAAGGGAATATATATATATATATATATATATATATATATATATATATATATATATAATGTGTGTGTGTGTGTGTGTGTGTGTGTGTGTGTGTGTGTGTGTGTGTGTGTGTGTGTATGTATACATACATATATATGTATGTAGAGGAGGGTGTGTATATATATATATATATATATATATATATATATATATATATATATGTTTGTGAATGTAGGCATACGTATTTTCATGTATAGAGGGCACAGGATGAGTTGAATATGAAAGGATGATATTTAATTTAAAGTTAAATTAATTTAAAATAAAATTAAGAGGTAAGAGAGGAATTTATTGGGAGAAGGAGAAGGGAGAGATGGATTAGGGTAAATTATCTCATAAAAGAGGCAAAAGAAAACTGTTACAATGGAGGAGAAGACAGGAAGGTGAAAGGGAATGGGACAACCTGATTCTCATTGAATTTGGCTTGAGGAGGGAATAACATACACACTCAATTGGGTATCTTACCCTACAGGAAAATAGGGAGTAGGTGAGAGGGGGGTGATAGAAGGGAGGGAAGATTGGGGAGAGGGTAGTTAGAAGCAAACATTTTTGAAAAGGGATAGGGTCAAAGGAGAAAATAGAATAAGTGGGAGGTTGGATGAGATGGAGGGAAATATAGTTAGTATTTCACAATATAACTACTATGGAAATAATTTGGGTAACTACACATGTACAACCTATATTGAATTGCTTATCTTCCCACTGGGGGTGGATGAAGAGAGAAGAAGGGAAAAAATCTGGAACTCAAAGTTTTATAAAACAAATGTTTAAAAATTTGTTTTTACATGCAACTGGGAAATAAACTATACAGGTACTGGGGTATAGAAACGCACCTTGCCCTACTAGAAAGTTAGGGGTTGATGGGGGAGGATATACAAGAGAACAGATTGGGGGAAGGGGCATTCAGTGGGCTTGCTATTTTGGGGTGGAGGTAGGGAAAAGACAGGGAGAAAAAATTGTAACTCAAAATCTTGTGGAAACAAGTGTTGAAAACTAAAAGTAAATACATAAGAAGAAGACAAAAAAGAAAGAAAAACAAACAAACAAAAAAATCACTGCCCCTGAGGAAGAGCCCATACATAGTTCTTCCACTCTCTAGCAAATGACACTCATCTCCTTCCTCAGTCATCTCTTCCACTGGTCAACTTGGAGGTTCCTTCCAACTCTAAGATTCTATGACTTTCTATTCTATAATTCTATAATCCCTGCCTCACTATGGTTAGAACCTAGAATTACATTTTAAGACTAGAGTGCCCTTATTCCCTTAAACATATTTTTTGTACCCAAACTCCTGATAACTTACATCAAAATTATCCTAAGAAGCTCTAGGAATGCAACCATTCTAGACTGGTAAGAGCAGCTAGATGGCTCAGTGGATAAAGTGCCAATTCTAGAGTCAGGAAGACCTGAGTTCAAATCCAGCCTTAGATACTTTTTAGCTGTGTGACCCTGGACAAGTCACTTAACCATATTTACTTCAGTTTCCTCATCTGTAAAATAATCTGGAGAAGGAAATGGGAGTAAAAAAGTAGAGGAATTTAGTATAGACAGATATCTCAAGGAGTTTAGCCAATTAAGGGAGAAGATATATAGGATATCTTGTGAGGATGGTAGAATTAAATAGATTTTTAAGAATGAGAAAAACATGAGCATCTTTGTAGGCAGAAGGGAAGGGGCCAGTAAATAGGGAGAGATTGAAAGTAAGACATCAGAAATGATAAAAAGAGCAATCTGCTAAAGAAAAAAGCAGGGGAAGTATTCAAGAGTGTATGTGGAAATGTTGGGGTTGGCAAGAAGGGCCAACTGCACATGAAACCAAGGGAAAGGAGGATGTATTGGATTACGATGTTTCAGTGAAGTGAGAAGGAGAAGGGGGGAAGTATTGATGATGTATATTAGAAGCATGAGGGGAAGTCCTCAACTGATAAGAGTAGGGGAAAAGGTGTCATGGAGGGCTTGAGGAGAGACAAGAAGTTTTGGAATAGCCGCTGTTGAGAATGAGATAGCAAATCGAATAGGGAGAAGCAAAATTATCGCCTTGCCTCTATGAGAGCCCAGGTGAAATTAGATTACGTAAATTTGTAGTGGACCAGCCAGTAGTTTCATGATTTATCCTAGCTTCTTTTAGTAGCAAGCAAGAAAAGTAAAGGAAGCTGGGGGTGGGAGTAATCCAGATAAGTGAGGGATATGATTAGACTCTTCATACTTTAAGTATTTGCCAATATGAATTGGGTTCAAGGCATGGTTTTTAAGAAAGACATCTAGCCAGAAAACCCCAAAATAACAAGGTAGGTTTCAGCCATCAAAGCATCCTCAGGTAAAGGCATGCTACCCCATGTGGGGAGAAGAGAAGAGAGGAGAGCAGAGGAGAGGAGAGGAGAAGCTAAGTCACCCAATTGAAAGAGGCCAGTTAAGTCCCCGCTGGGGCATCTTGGACTACTTACAGGTTGTGGTTTGTCCTTATTTCTCAAAGAGGACCATGACATCAGGAAGACGACATTGACCAGAAACCCTGAGGATCTTCCCCTCCCAGTTTGATTTTTTTTTAATTAAAGAGACCATCCTTTGACTCACTTCTTAAACAGACCTAATCTAATCACTGATTGAGTGCTGCCTCAGTCAAAGTGAGAACTCTCAAAGATCTTAGTTTAAAAAGATCAAGGTCTCCCACTACATCCAGGGCCATCTCCAACCATCCTGATCTATATCTGGCTAATGGACCCAGATAGCTCTGGAGGAGAAAGTGAGGCTGGTGACTTCAAACAGCCTTCCCCACTTAAATCCAATTCACTTGCAAGTCATGGCATCATCTTCCTGATGTCATGGGCCTCTTTGAGAACAAAGGACAAACCTCAAACAAAATTTGCCAATGTGTGTTTATCACCTTTTTGTGTTTTTAGTATTTCTTTATAGAGGAGGAAATAAATGGCTGCCCTATGCCTCATTACTTTATACAATGAAGTGTTAATAATTTTTAGGGAGATTCTAGATTCAAATAAAATGTTATCTTTATGAAATTGTCCCTGGGGCTCTGAAGTTGGGACCTAACAAGCCAGAACTTGCAAGAAAAGTCTGACTCTTCTCTTTCAGAGGTCAAGCTCCATCAGGACTGAACCCAGGTCCTTCTGGTTCACCATATCTTAGCCCTCAACTCTGACTCTATTATTATCCTTGGAAATAACAAGGATAAGGAAAACAGCAGTGTAGTAGATGGAAAACCATCCTAGGCAGTGTGAAGACCTGGGCCCATGTTCAGATTTGAACACATTTGAAACAAATCACTTAACCTTTCAGGGTTCCAGGAAACTGTCTGAGACATATGTTGATTTGCATCTGCAGAAAAACAAACCTGGGAATTCCCTGCCTCAATGAAATCTCAGGTCCAGGTCAAAAATAAGTTTATAATCTACAAAAAAGCAGATATTTCATCCATCTCTGCATTAGTCTATAAAACTTGAATACAGAGGACTAATAGCTGGATATCTGCTCGTATAAGGACCATTACTTTCTGTACTCCTTCCAAAAAAAGATGAAAACAAGAAGATACAAGATAAGCAACAAGAATGTCATTTTTCCAGCCTATAGTTCAGTAGAGGGAATTGCTAGAGCTGTTCTCCTTAATGGAAAGAAACCATGTGACTGATAGAGGAGCAAATTCAGTATAGTAAGAGAGAAGCACCCAGATAAAGCCTTTATCTCCTTGAGAACCAGGGCAATGTCACATCCATTAACCAGGCATCTTTCCAAATAGGATCTACCCTCCTTTAACCTCAATTCAGAAGGCAGAGCATTTAGACACTCATCTTATCAACAGTATATCAGCATCCCAGCAGTTGATTACTACAATGCATTGTTCTAAAAAAAGCACATACACTATTACAGCAAATCAAGACTTGCTATAAAACTAAAAAGTAATGATGATGACATATTACAAGGCAGAGAAATATCTTCTGAGAACACACAGGGAAATGTGGAACTCCATAGCTCTGCTACAAACATTGATATTAACAACTATAATAACAACAACAATCATATTAACAATAATTCACATTTGAGGTGAATTACCTTGTGAGGTAGGTAAGACAAATATCTAAAATAATGTTTTCCCCAGTTATGTGTAAATTATTTTTAACATTAAAAAAAATTTTGCGTTCAAAATTCTCTCTCTTGTCTCCCCCCTTCCTGTGACATTAACCAACTTTTATTGTTTATACATGTGCAATCATATAAAACCCATTTCCACAGTAGTCATTTTGTAGAAGAAGATTCAAAGAAAAGGAAAAAAGAAAGAAAGTGAAAAATAATATGTTTTGGTCTGTATTCAGACTCCATCAGTTCTTCCTCTCAAGGCAGATAGCATTTTTCATCATGAGTCTTTTGAGATTGTCTTGCTGAGAATAGCCAAGTCATTCACAATTGTTCATTGTACAACATTGCTGTTACTGTGCACAAATGTTCTGCTCACTTCACTTTATATCAGTTCATGTAAGTCTTTCCAGGTTTTTCTGAAAACATCTTGCTTGTCATTTCTTATATCACAATAGTATTCTATTATAATCAGATACCACAACTTATTCAGTCATTTCCCAATGAATGGGCATCCCCTCAATTTTAATTCTTTACCACCACAAAAAGAGCAGCTACAAAAACCCTTGTACAAATAGGTCTTTTTACTTTTTTAAAAAATTCTCTTTTGGGAGACAGACCCAGTAGTAGGTCAAAGGATATGAACAGGCAGTTTTGTTTTATATATATATATATATATATGAAACATTTAATTTTAAGAACTCGAATTTCAGATCCATTCCCTTCCTCCTTTGTCACCCATTCCCTCGGGGAAGATAAGTAATTCAGTATAAGTTGTACATGTCTAGCTATGCAAAACATTACCATAGTAGATATATTGGACAAGGCTGCTTATAATTCCCTCCCATCCATCCCACCCCCACCTGGTCCATTCCCTACTTTGATCCTGTCCCTCTTCGAAGGTTCATACTGCTAACCTCCCCTCCCCCCAGAATGCCTTCCCCTCCATCATCCCTCCTCTCATCCCCCTTCCCCCTATTCTGCTGCAGGTTGAGATATCCCATTTAATATGTATGTCATTCTCTCCCTGAACCAAATTCAATGAGAATGTGGTTTTGCCTTTTTGCCTTCCTATTCTTCTCCTCCCCTGCAGCCACTTGCCCTTGCTTCTTCTACATGAGATAGTTTACCCTACCCTGTCTCTCCCCGTCTCCTCTTGCCACTTTCCTCTCTCACCTCATAATTTCACCCCTTAAGTATCATCCCTTCCCAACAAATTCAAACTGTGCCCTCTATCCATGTATAACTGTAAACATATATAGACACATTCACATATGTATTCAAATGACCATACACCCTTCTTCGATTATTTTCATACTGAGAGAGGTTTCATCAGTCAGAGTTATTGTTTTTCCATGTAGGAATATAAATAGATCAACTTTGATAAGTTCCTTTTGATTTCTTTTCCCTGATTACCTTCTCAGGCATCTCTTGCTTCTTGTGTCTGGATGTCAAATTTTCTGTTCAACTCTTGTTTTTTTCCTCAAGAATGCTTGAATGTCCTCTATTCCACTGAATGACCATATTTTCCCCTGAAATAAAATACTCAGTTTTGCTGGGTAGGTGACTCTCTGGAATATCATATTCCATGCCCTTCAATCCTTCACTGTAGAAGCTGCCAGGTCCTGTGCTATTCTGATTGTGTTTCCACAATATTGAAATTGTTTCTTCCTGGCTGCTTGTAGTATTTTCTCCTTGATCTGGGGATTCTGGAACCTGGCTATAATATTTCTGGGAGTTTTCTTTTTGGGATCTTCTTCAGGAGGTGATCGGTGGATTCTTTCAACCTCTATTTTGCCCTCTGGATCTAAAACATCAGGGCAGTTTTCCTTGAGAATTTCTTGAAGGGTGATTTCTAGGTTCTTTCCTTGATCATGGCTTTCAGGTAGTCCAATAATTTTTAAATTGTCTCTCCTGGATCTATTTTCCAGGTCAGTGGTTTTTCCCATGAGATATTTCACATTGCCTTCTATTCTTTCATTTGTTTGGATCTGCTTAACAGCATCTTGATTTCTCATAAAGTCATTAGCTTCCATTTGCTCCAGTCTAACTCTGAAGGAATGAATCTCCTCAGTGAACTTTTGAGATTCTTTTTCCATCTGGCAAATTTGACTTTTTAAGGCATTCTTCTCCTCATTGCCCTTTTGGGCCTCCTTTGCCATTTGAGTTAGTCTATTTTTTAAGGTGTTGTTTTCCTCAGTCAGGCTATTGACCCTCATTTCGTACTTTTCCTGCATCCTTCTCATTTCTCTTCCCAATTTTTCCTCCACCTCTCTTATTTGATTTTTAAAGTTCTTCTTAATGTCCTCTATGGCCTGTAACCCTCTCATATTTTCCTTTGGGGCTTTTGGAGCAGGATTTCTGACCTCATAGTCCTCCTCCTGTTCTATGCTTCGATCCTCTTTGCCCCCAAAATAGGAGTCTAATGTTGCATTTTTCTGTTTAATTTGTTTCCTTTGCCTAGGCATGTTGCCTAGGCATGTTGCCACTTAATTACTTGACTTTTGGGCTTGTTGCAACAGTAGGACTCTGCCACCAGACAGGAGAGCTTTCGTCCCGAACGTGTGGGGGGACATCTTCCATTTCTGGCAAGCTGGATACCCACCCCATGACCTCCACCCCAGATCATAATCCAGATCCAGGGAGGTTAAAGCAAGAGAAATTACCCCCCCAAGACTGATCGCTGGATCTCCCTACAGTTCACAGGCCAGGAGCTGGAGCTGCCAATGGAAACTGCAAAATGGCATGTCTCCTTGGCTTCTAGCCCCCAGGGGAGGAAGCTGATGCGTTTCCCAAATACTGGTCCCAAAGTCCATAGGACACTAACCTCTCACTTTGTCATAGGCATGTCTGTGTTAATAATTCTGGAATCATCACAGCAGCTGGTGTTCTGGGGTCCCTCCAGCCGGCTGCTGGCCCTGCCGCCCTGGGGCTAAAACTGCAGCTCAGGCAGAGCTGGGTTCGGCTCTCCACGTGCTGCACTGCAGGCTCCCAGAGCACTGGGCTGGTCCTTCCTGCAGGGCTGCTGGGCTGTCCTCAGCAGGAGATTAGCTTCTCTGTGTTGTTCTGTGGGTGCTGGGGCTCCAGAAGTTGTTCAGAGTCCCTTTTACATAGTTTAGAGGTGATCTGGGGGGAGAGTGCCTTGTATGTGCTGTTTCTACTCTGCCATCTTGGCTCCGCCCAACCAAACAGGCAGTTTTTAGACAAAGAAATCAAAGTTATCTATACTCATAAAAAATGCTCTAAATCACTATTGATTAGATAAATGTAAATTAAAACAGCTCTGAGGCACCAACTCATATCCGTCAGATTGGCTAATATGACAGAAAAGGAAAATTATACATTTTGGATGGAATATAGGAAAATTGGAGTACTATGCATAGTTGGTGGAGTCATGAACTGATCCAACCATTCTAGAGAGTAATTTGGAACAATGCCCAAAGGGCCATAAAACTGCAAACCCTTTGATAGAAGATTAGATAGAACTGATATTTGATTATAGATAGGATTGTCATTTTCATTATATTGACTTGGTCTATCCACAAACAATTAATATTTTTTCCAATTCTTTAGATCTGACTTTATTTCTGCAAAGAGTATTTTACAATTGTGTTCATATAGTTCCTTCTATTGTCTGTAGCTATTTTAAATGTAATTTCTCTTTCTAATTCTTGTTGCTGGACTTTATTGGTGATATATAGAAAAGCTAATGATTCATATTGGTTTATTTTATATCCTGCAATTTTGCTAAAGTTGCTCATTATTTCTACTATTTTTTTTAGTTGCTTCTCTAGGAATTTCTAAGTATACCATCATATCATCAAGGCAAATATTTTTATCCTTATTTGATAGATGAGGACACTGAGATCCAAAATGTTTAATAGATTTGCTAAAGTAAAAATGTTAACATCAGAATTTAAATCCAGATTTCTCCTGACTCCGAGTCTAGCATACTTAAAGCAAGTGGAATTTGAATAGGTGGGGCAAGTATGAAACCAAGCAAACATTTTTATGATCTGGGATTCACTGTATATACCTGTCATACAACCAAGAGGGTTCTTTCATAACAGTAAATATATTCAAGACATAACTGGTAAATATTTAACTACTTCTTTCCAGGAATAAAAAAAATGTATGAAAGACACACTTTTTGGTTTAATCTGCATTATTAAATTTTCTCCTTTACTTTCTTAATCAATAAAACAGTAAGTCAAATTCCAATTTCTAAGGAGTAATACTCACTGAACATGATTTTTCCATGCCACTATTGCCCTCAGGATTCTTATGTGTTCAACCAGACTCATCTGAGCAGTTAGAAACAGGCAGTCACATAAGGCAGAGAGCTGGAACTACAAACCTCTCATTTTAGAGGTGAGAAAATGGAGGCCTAGAATTATGCAGTGACTTGCTTAGCATCACCCTGATAGCAAATAGAAAAGTATGGATTCAAATCTGATCCATTCCTTCTTCTATTAGGCCACAGAGTCTGGTAGAAAGCAAACCACCCTCTTACTAAAAATAATGAACAAAGTTAACCATGCATTTCTGTTAAGAATTCAGTCCCCAAAGGCTTTGAATCAAAAAGCCTGGTAAATATGTCCAAGGGCAGGCAGGTGACTGCCTGGAATTTGCTTTTCTCTGTGCTAATGGGCAAGGAGATGCATGCTGTTGACTTTGTAAAATAAAATACAGCAGGAGTGTGCCAATTTCTGGGGCCTGATCGGCCTTTCTTTCAGGTGGTGTGATGCATATCAAAGCACTGCTGTTTCCTTCCCCAGGAGCCTCACTGACTGCTACATGGAGCAACTTACTACATAAAAATGACAACTCAATATTACTTTGGCTTCCTCATTGCCACACAGAGAAGAAGCTTCCACGCCTGTCTTCCCCTTGCTTCATGCAGAAACAAACAGGCACCACCCCTTCCCTCTTTCTCATGTGTCTCTTCCATCTATTGTATGGGCCCTGTACATTTGGAGACAGAGGAATATAAAATAATAACTAGCATTTACAGAACACTTTACCTAATTTGTTTCTCATAACAACATTCCGAAGTAGGTAGTATAGGTATAATTAGCCCCATTTTACAGATGAGAAATAAGATTTGCCCAACATCACACAGACAGTAAAAATCAGCCTGGATTTTATCTCAGCATTATCTTGTTTGAAGTACATAGTTCATTCCACTAAACCTCACACCTTCTACAAAGGCCTTTGTCCTCTATCTGGTAGAAAGGGCAATGAGCTTAAATTGTTAGAGCTAAAATGGATCTTACAAATCATTTATTCATAGGACCATAGGAACTGGAGGCAAAAAGGACTCTAGAGATAACCTAAGGTGATATTGTCTTCATGAGTTCAATCCAGCCTCAAACACTTACTAGCTATTTGAGCCTGGACAAGTAACTTAACCCCATTTGCCTCAGTTTCTCCATCCGTAAAATCAGCTGGAGAAGAAAACAACAAAACATTCCAGTATCTTTGCCAAGAAAACCCCAAATGGGGTAACGGAAAGAATCAGATAGAATTGGAAAATGACTAAGCAACAACGACAAAACCTGATCTCCTTATTAGACAAATATGGAACCTGAAGTCCATAGAGGGAAAGTGACTTGCCCAAAGTCACTCACTGAGGTGATGCTAGAGGCAGGACCAACATGCAAGTCTCCTGACTCTCTGGTCTTCCTTCCACGGCACCAAGCCCATCCTGGCTCTTCCTCTGGCTTGACCTTTGATCAATGGCTTCCCTTGTTGAGCCCCCAGCAGCTGTGATAGCAATCTTCTATTCGACTTCAGGGGGCCAGGAACTAGAGACAGTGTGAAAGGTCCTCCAAAGCAAGTCTGTATCTCTTTTTTCTCCCTTTTGGGTGGTAGTTGGGGGAGCGGGAGGCTTTTAAAAAAATATCTTATTGATGCTATTGTTTTTTAACATCGCTATCACTTTCTGCTAACTCAAAGCTCTCTTGGTACATGTAAGTAGAGTTGAGCAAAACAAATCAATATATTGGCCATGTCTGAAAATGTGTGTCACATTAGACAGCAATCAAGGTAGAAGGTGTCCTCCTTCACCATCGGATTTCATGTCTTCCTGTTATGGTATAAAGTGACCCCAGGGAGGGAATGGAGGTAAGACATGAAGCTGCTCTAATTCAAACTAGATGTTTTTCATCCCGTTTCCTGACTTCAGTCAACTATCAGAACTCATCCGGTAACAGAATGGGTCAAATCCTTTTAAGTAACATAAGAGACAGTTACCTTGGACCACTGAGCAGTTATGAGAATTAAGACCTTAATTAATACCTCTCTAGGACAGAAAATAACAAAGTTCTGTGGGGGGAAATTATTTATTATTGGGCATCAATTTTTTCCCCTTTTTTCTCTGACCTGTAAATCAGCTCAGGCTCTTCCTTGAGCTTTGTGCTTTTCAGTGGAGTTATAATAAGATAGGGACCACTGGAACTTTGTCCCAGGGCACTGAAATTTAGATGTCAGTGACAGCATCTGTACTCCTTCAGTAGGCAAAAACAACTTGGTAACACTTAGTATGGGAGGAACAACATCTGCCATGTAGGTTAGATTAGTTTTTCCTTAAAAGGCATTGAAATTATATTCCAAATTTAATTGGTTCAGGGGAATAAGGTTCATATAGCTTCCTGATGTACAAGAGAAAGACCACACAAAAGCAAGTATTGCTCTCTCTCAGGCTGGACAGGCAGTGGCAACATAAAACATCATAAAAGAAGGAAATCTTTACTAATTGACTCAAGGGTGTATCTTTGCTGATATCCTTTCTATGGCTAAAGTAAACTTTCTTTTGTTAACTATTAGAAGTTCTAGAGCAGCTATTCTCACATTTTTCAAAGGCATAATATAACAAGAAACATTTATTTATTAAGTCCTTGCTGTGTACAAAACACTGTTCTTTGCTCTGGGGTTAAAAAAAAATGAGGCAGTATTTGATCTCAAGAAGCTTTCATTCTACTGGCACAATATCTCAATTGGATATGACCATTCTGCATGTAGGGACAGCTAGGTGGCAGTGTAGTGAAGAGTGCCAGCCTGGAGTTAGGAGCACTCAAGTTCAAATCCAGGCTCAGAAGCTTACTTCTGAGTCAGCCCCTAGGCAAGTCATTTAACCCTGTTTGTTATCAGTCTGAGAAAGAAATGGCAAAGCACTACAGTATCTTTGCCTAGAAAACTCAAAACAGGGTCACAGAGAGTTAGATACAACTAATCGACAAAAACATTCTGCATCACAGGATGGTTCTTGTTCAAACTGTCCTACAAATTATGTGTTCATCTAGACTTCACCTTCTTAACTTCAACCCTTCCCCCTCTGTAATGATAATATAAATGGAAAGATCTTTCCCATCCATTAATAAGCTCCTGCTTAAGTCACAGGGAAGCCTAAGACATATAAATCTGAGTCATAAAGCCTGTGGTGGGAGGAGCTTGCTTAATAGGTGAAGCAGGAAAGGTGGAACAGAGATGAGAGGAAGTTGATCAGAGCAGTTAGAGCTGAGGGAGAGAGAGAGGAAGCAGGCAGCCATCTGTCAGTGTTCATTTGTGGGAAAGCCCTAGCAGGGGGAAAGCTTGGGGATGGTGGTTCCCCCTGCACTGTTATTGTGTATAGATTTCTCTGTTGCTATGATGATTTGGATTTCTGTTGTTGGGATCTGGCTTTCTGGTGTTTGAATAAATGTTTTGGTTCTGTCTTCCATGTGGAAAATCTGCCATAGGCACTGTGAATATTGTGTTGGTGCTATACCCTTCCCTCTTATGTTTGATCCCTATTTCCTAAGAATGACTAGAGGATCCCATCTGGCCTTTGTTCTATATCAGTGTCTTTGTTCTAGATCTCTATATGGTCATTTAGATGCCTTCCTAAAAGTTAGAGAGCTGGTGTCTCGTCATAGCCCTCTGCTCATGACGGTGAAGCTCTCCAGACTAGGTCCAACTCATTACCATCTTCCCCTTTAGTCTCTTTCTACCTCTATCTAATTAACCCTTCAAACTCCTTTGGGCTCAAATAAGCACTCATTCAACGCATAGCACTATTTGACATTGCTATCCCTATATAGGTAGAAAAAGTCTCAGGAAATTACAATCTAGGTAGAGAGAGAAAATATATACACTTGTGCTTATGTATGAGATACCTTATATAGCAGGGACTTACTTTTTCTCCCTTCTCCCTTTACTTTCTCAACCTGTACTAACTCTGAAGGTATCTTAGATCCTTCCACCCTAGAAGCAACTGTTCTGAATAACATGAATAACCGTATATAGTAGTCTCTCAAGACTCTGGACCTGGTAGGATGATTTGGAAGGATTTGCTATGCTAAGTTTTTAGGTCCATCTGATGTTGATAAGGATCAGAAAGATAATACCTGAGTGCTGGGGAAAAGGGCACTTTCCCCTGCGGATTCATCCTGACCCAAACCAGCACCAGTAACAGAGACCCACACAAAGATAGTAAAGGGATGAAAACTGGTGATCCCAACTGCTACAGAAACTTCTAGGAGGCCAGAGGCTATCAGAAATCATTGAGCATGAGAGAGGGTTAAGAGGGGATATCTGATCTGGAACTGTTCAATTTTAATTCTATCCAGGGAGAATCTATCTCCTTTTGCAACAAGGAAATTTAGAGTAATTCCTTTCTGTTTTAGGAAGATTGGATCTGTATCAGCAGGGAATCTTCCCTGGGGGAAAGAAAATTAAAGGAGGGCCAGGGAAAATGGTGTGTGTGTGTGTGTGTGTGTGTGTGTGTGTGTGTGTGTGTGTCTGCGTGTGTCTGTCTGTGTCTGTGTCTATATGTCTGCATGTGTCTTTGTGTGTGCTGGGCAGGGAGTAGAGGCTAATAGTACCATGTACTGGTAGATACATAGCAATTGAGGCAAAAAACTAAGAGAAGAAACTTGGAGAAGAACCAAAGGAATTGACCTTAACTTATAATACTATGGAGAGCTACTAGAGTGATGCCAATACCTTGCTGAGAGCTCTGGACCACAGCCTGAGCAGTTATGAGAATTAACACCTACCTAGGACATGACTACAAGTGACAAAGCTCTCTGGGGGCAAATTGTTTATTATTGGGTGTCAATGTTTTTTTTTCCTTTTTTTCTCTGACCTGCAAATCAGCTAAGCTTCTGCCTTGAGCTTCATACCTCTCAGCAGAGTTATAATAAGACAGGGATAACTGAAACTTTGTCCCAGGGCACTGAAATTTAGATGTCAGTGGCAGCATCTGTACTCCTTCAGTAGGTAGAAACAACTTGGTAACACCTAGTATGGGGGCACTGGAATAAACCAGGGGTGTGGTAGTAGCCTCAGGTGCAATTGAGTGGCATTGAATAAAAATAAGGGGACCATGTAAGCATAAGTAAAGAAGAGAATTTTCAAAAAAACATTCATACATGTTTCAACTGTTGTGTAACAGTTAAAGTCATAGTGATTATATTATTTTCCAAATAAACACACAAAATGCAAGTTGTAAGCCATCAGCAATCAAGTCCACTGACAGGTCTTAATAAGCAAGTGTTGACAGGTCACACATCATCAGGAAGTTCAACATGCAATGACAGGAATATTTTCATGTAATTATTTGTTTACTATACAATACTACACAGTTACATAACTCAATATTGTGTCAGCAAAATTGCAGGAAAAACCCACAAATTTGCAATAAATTATTAAATTTAAGATGTGTCTTTAAAAATTTTTTTGAAATGACACAAATTAAAAAAAACATTAAAGTGTTAAAGATTTCTAGGGGGTACTGAGTAATTTTTTTTGAAAAGGGGGTGGCAGGCCAAATAAGTTTGGGAACTTCTGGTCTAGAGTGTCTCACTTCACTCTACTTCCCAACTTGAAGTTCAGGGACTGGGTCTGCAACACCTAGTTAGTGCCAAAGTGTAGATTAAAGACCCTTTTCAGGTTTTGCCCTGTTCAGACTTTGAGAAGCAATATCCATGTATTGAAAGGTCTAGAATTCAGTGAGCCTTTGCATAGAAAATAATCTTGACTCCTAGGTAACATAGCCTCTGTACTTTTCCCACTCTTCAACCCCATCACCATCTATTTGGGCAAGTGGGAGAAATTTAGAGGCAAAACTGGGAAAATCCCAATACCAGATTTACTTAGAGGTCATTGGGGAAATGACCATTTCCTGGGTTATGACCTGAGCTGCAGAGATGCATATTTAGGAATAATGTTGGATAGTCTTTGTAAGCTAGGATGAGGTCTCTGTTCTCCCTTTCTAGAAAGGGTATGAAAAGGAAAGACTAAATCTGAGACATTTCACTAGCTGGGATGACCCTACTCTATCCTAAAGTTTGGTTCCTGAGGATATACTCTTCTGCTTAGGAAATGGGAGGATACAGAGCCTAGACTTTGGGAGAACAAAACAGAGGAGGCTTCTACTGGTCCCATGGTTGGGGCTGGTTGCTGCCTTTTTTTTTCTTAACAGACCTGACATAACAGTACCCATAATAGTGGCCCAGGAGTCCATCTGAACCAGAAGCTGGACACTGCCCCATCTGGGCTGTCAGATTCTGTTCTCCTATAGAACTACTGCCTCCAGGTTCTTGAGGGGATTGACTTTGGCTTACCTAAACTTTGTATCTCCTTCAGTACAGTGCTTTGTATGCCAAAGAAGCCTAATATGTGTCTATTGCCATTTTTTTCAGCTTTTCTGGACTTTTAATTTTCTCTATCTCCCTGTTCTCTCTTGATCCATTTCTTCCTTATTTCCCTTTCATATAATCATAGAACTGATTGTTAAAAAGGACCTCATGTATTCCAGATTATGCAAGGAAGAAATCATATATGGATCTCCTTTCCTTTCTCTGCCCATCTTTACATCTTTCCCCCTTCCTGACCCTTCTCATTTTTCTGCCTTTATTCTAGAACTCTTGCAGACCTAATTAGAAGGCACCAGGACATCCATGACCCAGGAAAGGCTACTGAAGAAGAATATGTGCTCTATGACTTCCCCAAAATTGCAAGAACATTGTTGTATCCCTTCCAGCCTCCTGCCAGCATCTATAGCATGGCAAGTGAAATTACCAACTTCACACTGTGGGGCTATTTAAATCCGCCTTCTACGTCTGATGAATTTAAAAATATGCTAAGAGTCGACATTTTAAACACAGCGAAACACAAACAAGCAGATGAGGCTCCATTTCCCTCCTATTCCCTTCCCACTCCCCAGAGAGAGAAAGTAATTTTTCATTCATGAAGCTCATCTCCCTCCTCCCCTAGAAGGAAGGGGAGGGGGGAGAAAGGGAAAGAGAGAGAGAGAGAGAGAGAGAGAGAGAGAGAGAGAGAGAGAGAGAGAGAGAGAGAGAGAGGAAGAAGACAATGAAAACACCTGGCTTCTGGATTAGGTGGAATCATGTAAGCTGTTTTGTAATTTTTAAGTCTTGCATCGCTAAAAGCTATGATAAAGATTATTTATGATAAATTTTTATTCTATCAAAACCTGGACTATCTAGCGACTTTGAGTGGAGTGGTGGCCCACCTTCATCATCAGAGCCGAAACTATTCACTGATACCCAGCCTGGACGGATTCCCCAGTGGCTAGTAAACTCCTACCCTTTTTCTCTCTCTCTTCAACTTCTGGCATTCACAAGACCTGACTCTCCCTGTCCCTATTCTCTCTCCATGCCACCAGACACCCCTTCCAGTATTAGTTGTGCCTTCTCATAACTCCCAATGCACACATACACACACATACATGTGCACACTGATCTCAGAAAAGAAGTCAGAATTCTCCTTGGTCCCCATTGCCACTTCTAGACTCCATCTACTTCCATCAATCAACAATCTCTCCTCCTTTAAGGTTCACTGTATCCTAATGAATCAACTGATCCAGATCCTGGTGGATGTCATCTACAGACCCTATTTTCAAATTATTTTAATAGCTATTTCACAGTCTTCTCCACCCTATTGCCAGCTCATTCATTTAACATGAATGATGATGTTTCCTCAAATACTACTCAATTCCTCATTCTAATCCCATGGACTTCTCCTTCATTGCACCACAACTAAATACAGCAATGATACAGGCTATCACCCAAGTCTTCCAATTCTGTGATCAAGAATTCTGAAATTCTTTTATCTGGTCACAATCTCTTATCATTCAATCTCTTCCTGTGCCTTACTTCTTCTAAACATATTCTTCACCCTCACCATGATTTCCAATATCTCCACTGCTCAGCACTTTTTCAGGACATCACCCCTGTCTATCCTCTGTCTACCCTCTCCTCCCTTCCTAATCTTGAACCCTTAGTAAACCACTTAAATGCTACATGATGTCCCTTATTCTCTTTTTCTATCATGGCTCATGCCTTGCTGAACTCAACCCTGGATAATTCTCACCATACATCTCCTCCACTCTTACTACTAAATTTCCCAGTGGAACTGGGAGGACATCATGCAATCTTGCTAACTGGGTCCACTACACATTTTTAATGTTTATTTTTTATACATTTTTAACACTTAACATTTTTAATGTTATTTAATATCACCTGGGCCCTCACTGAAGCAAGACAATCATTTTATTCTTCCATTAACTGATCTTCTGTTCCTCTTACGTCAGGTATCAAAATTCTTTCCTCAAGCCTTTTATTCCCCACCCCTCCCCTGAAGATCTTACCTTATTATTTTTTAAGAAAATCAAGAATGTGCTCTGCCCCACACAAATTTCAAACAATGTGAAAGGGAGCTCCGAACAACTTCTGGAGCCACAGCACCCACAGAACGGCACAGAGAAGCTAACCTCCTGCTGAGGACAGCCCAGGAGCCCTGCAGGGAGCCCAGGTCCTCGGTTTTAGCCCCAGGGCGGCCGGGCCTTCAGCCAGCTGGTGGAACCCCAAAACACCAGCAATTGTGGTGATTCCAGAATTATCAGCACAGATACGCCTAGGACAAAGTGAGAGGTTAGTGCCCTATGGACTTTGGGACCAGTATTTGGGGAACACGGGGCTTCCTCCCCTGGGGGCAAAAAGCTGCTGAAGAAACAGCTGCACAGAAGCCATTTTGCAGCATCAGTAGTGGCTCTAGCTCCTGGTCTGCGAACTGTAGGAAGATCCAGCAATCAGTCTGGGGGTTAATCGCTTTTGCTTTAAACTGCCTGGATCTGGATTGTGGTCTGGGGGAAGTTTGGGGTGGGTATCCAACTTGCCAGAGTGGGTGGAGGCTTTACAGAGGCCACCCAACTGGCAGAAGTTGTGAAGACCCCACATTTGGGCGGAAGCTCCCCTGTCTGGTGGCAAAGTCCTACTGTGGCAACAAGCCCAAAAATCAAGTAATTAAGTGGCAATATGCCTAGGCAAATGAAACAAAATAAACAGAAAAGTTCAACATTGGACTCCTATTTTAGGGGCAAAGAGGCTCAAAGCATGGAGGAGAACTGTGAGGTCAGAACTCCTGCACCAAAAGCCCCAAATGAAAATACAAGCTGGCTACAGGCCATAGAGGACCTTAAGAAGCAGATAAGAGAAGTGGGGGGAAAATTGGGAAGAGAAATGAAAAAGATGCAAGAAAAGTATGAAATGACAGTCAACAGCCTGACTGAGGAAAATAACACCTTAAAAAATAGACTAACTCAAATGGCAAAAGAGGCTCAGAAAGGTAATGAGGAGAAGAATGCCTTAAAAAGTCGAATTTGCCAGATGGAAAAAGAATCTCAAAAGCTCACTGAGGAGATTCATTCCTTCAGAGTTAGACTGGAGCAAATGGAAGCTAATGACTTTATGAGAAATCAAGATGCTGTTAAACAGATCCAAACAAATGAAAGAATAGAAGGCAATGTGAAATATCTCATGGGAAAAACCACTGACCTGGAAAATAGATCCAGGAGAGACAATTTAAAAATTATTGGACTACCTGAAAGCCATGATCAAAGAAAGAACCTAGAAATCACCCTTCAAGAAATTCTCAAGGAAAACTGCCCTGATGTTTTAGACCCAGAGGGCAAAATAGAGGTTGAAAGAATCCACAGATCACCTCCTGAAAAAGATCCCAAAAAGAAAACTCCCAGGAATATTATAGCCAGGTTCCAGAATCCCCAGATCAAGGAGAAAATACTACAAGCAGCCAGGAAGAAACAATTTCAATATTGTGGAAACACAATCAGAATAGCACAGGACCTGGCAGCTTCTACACTGATGGATTGAAGGGCATGGAATATGATATTCCAGAGGGCAAAAGAACTGGGAATGAACCCAAGGGTCACCTACCCAGCAAAACTGAGTATCTTGTTTCAGGGGAAAATATGATCATTCAGTGGAATAGAGGACTTTCAAGCATTCTTGATGAAAAAACCAGAGTTGAATAGAAAATTTGACATTCAGACACAAGAAGCAAGAGATGCTTGAGAAGGTAATCAAGGAAAAGAAATCAAAAGGGACTTATCAAAGTTGGACTATTTACAGTCCTACATGGAAAAACAATAACTGTGTTTGATGAAACCTTTCTCATTATGAAAATAATTGAAGAAGGGTACATGGCATATGTTCACAGGTATACATGGATAGAGGGCACAGGTTGAATTTGATGGGAAGGGATGATTATTTTTTTTTGGAGGGCAACTGGGGTTGGGTGACTTGCCCAGGTTCACGTGGCTGGGTTTTTGTTTGTGTGTTGGGTGTCTGGGGCCAGATGCAAGCTCGGGTCCTTCTGGCTCTGGGGCTGGCTCTCTGCTCGCTGCGCCACCTAGCCACCCCAAGGAAGGGATGATTCTTAAGGGGTGAAGTCAAGAGGTGAGAGAGGAAAGTGGCAAGAGGAGATGGAGAGAGACAGGGTAGGGTAAACTATCTCATGTAGAAGAGGCAAGGGGAAGTAGTTGCAGGGGAGGGGAAGAACAGGAAGGCAAAAAGGCAAAAGCATATTCTCATTGAAGTTGGCTCAAGGAGAGAATCACATACATACTAAATGGAATATCTCACCCTCACTCACTCTCCTGAGTAGGGGAAAGGGGGATGAAAGGGGGATGATGGAGGGAAGGGCATTCTGGGGAGAGGGAAGGTTAGAAGTACCCACTATCAAAGAGGGACAGGATCAAAGTAGGGAATGGACCAGGTGGGAGGTGAGACAGGTGGGAGGGAAATATAAGCAGTCTTTTACAATATATCTACTATGGTAATGTTTTGCATAGATATATATGTACAACACATACTGAATTGCTTATCTTCTCAGAGGGAGTGGGTGACAAGGGAGAAAGGGAATGGATCTGAAAATCGAAGTTTTAAAATTAAATTTTTCATAAGATGTCCAGGCATTGGGGCCCAGAGATTCACCTTGCCCTAATGGCAAAGTCGAAGGGGGTATGGGAGAAGATATGGGAGAGAGCAGATTGGATGAGGGGATATCTAGTGGGACTGCTATTCTGGAGTGGTGGGTAGAGAAAAAATGGGGGAAAAATGTAACTCATAATCTGGTGGAAATGAATGATGTAAACCAGAAGTTAATAAAGCATTTGTTTAATTAAAAAAAAAATAAAAGAGAAAAAAAAATAAAATAAAATAAAAAAAAGAAAGAAAATCAAGGCCATTTGTTGTGAAGTCACTCTTATCTTCTCCTCAACTCATAAATCCTTGATATTAACCCTCACAATTTTGTCCTTCAAGAAAGACGACTCTTGACCAAGGCAAATCCCTCTGCTTATGCCCTAGATCCCTTCCCCTACTGTTTTCTCCAGTAGATTGCTCCTCACCACCACTATCATCCACTCTCTCTCTAATTTTTAATTTCTTCATCTCTACTGGTGCCTTTCCTACTACTTAGATATGTCTAAGTATCCTACCATCTCAGATACCATACTATGCCTCTCCTCCTTTTCTCAAACTCCTTTAAAAAAAAAAACTGTCCACTCTTTTTCTCTACTCACTCACCATGAAATCTGGCTTCTAACCACAGTTCAACTGAACTGTGCTCTCTAAAGTTAATTAGTGACCTTTTAATTGGCTCACCTAATGACTATTCTTAACCCTCATCCTTCTTGACTCCTCTGCAGCATAGGACACTATTAGCCACTCTCTCCATATGGATACTCTTTCTTTCTCTGTCTCCCTCTCTGTCTGTCTGTGTTTCTCTCTCTGTCCTTCTGATTCTCTCTCTGTTTTAACACTTCCCCTTAATCATCTGAACCCAGGCTTTATGCTGGGCCCCATAGAGAAAAGATTCTCTCTATGCACTCTCATTTGGTGAATCCATCATGAGCTCTCATGGGTTTAATTATCACCTTCATGCAGATGGTTCCCAGATCTACATACCCACCCCTAATCACTATCTTTTGCTTCTATCTCACCACACCAACTGCCTATTGAACATTTAGAACTGGGTGTCCCTTAGATATCCCAGACTCATTAGGTCTAAAACAGAGCTCATTTATCTTTCCACCTAAACTTCACTTTTTTCAGAACTTCCTTATGTCTGTGAAAGATACCACGTCTTTCCAGTCACCCAGATTTTCCTCTTCGGCATCATCCTGTACTCATTCTCATTCACTCAAAACATCATTGGTTTGCCAGGTCTTGTTGTTTTAATCACAACAATATCTGTCCAGCACCATCTCCTCATCTCTACTCATGCAGTCACAATATTAGTATAGATCTTTGTTACCTCTTACATGGCCAGTTGCAATAGCCTTCCAATCGGTATTCCTTTCTCGTGTCTCTCTCTAATCCAGTTCACTCTCCACACAGATACTAACGTGATTCTCTTCAAGCACAGGTCTGATCTTGTCATTCCCTATTCAATAAGCTCCAATGGCTCCCTAGTGCCTCTGGGATCATTTTTAAACTTGCCTGTTTGGGATTTAAAATTCTAGCTTCATTTTACCTTTCTAGCTTTCACATTACTCCTCTCCACATTTTCTACACTTCAGCCACAATGACATTCATGCTGTTCCTCACATGACACTCCCTTTCCTATCCTGATACCTCTTCACTGGCTGTGCCCAGATGTCTATTTTCTCTTTGAATTCATGGTTCCTTTCAAAACTCAGCTCAATTACCTTCTGATTTTTTTCTTTGTCCCATAGCTGTTAGTGGCTTCCCCTCCAAGGTTACTTTCTTTCATATATACTTATATATGTGCATGTTGTCTTTCCCCAACTTCGTTTTTGTCTTTGCTTCCACACACACAATTACAGCATCTGGAATATAGTGGGCACCTACATGCTTATTGATTGCTCAATCAATTGATAAATACACCTCCCCAGGAAGATGGGCTTACTGGATTCCTCCACTCACCCACTCAAAACATCCGACGCCATATCAATGGGTCAGCTAGATCCCAAGTCTTTCCCTGTGGTACTCTCAAACAAGGCTGCCCCTCTCTCTCAAGGCCTCATTTCATTCACCAGGGCCAGATGCCTAGACTAATTCCTACAACGTGTCATGGAATACTAGCCAAGTCCACAGTGTCCCAGGACATAGGGATCAAATGGTGTTATTTTTGGTTTTGTTTTTTACTTTTTGGAGGGGGAAGGCAGGGCAATTGGGGTCAAGTGACTTGCCCAAGTCACACAGCTAACACTTTTGTGTTAAGTGTCTGAGGCTGGATTCAAACTCAGGTCCTCCTTACTCCAGGGCCAGTGCTCTCTTCACTGCACCACCTAGCCACCTCAGATCAAGTGGTTTCTTAAGAAAGCACTGTCTTAGTCTGTGACTTTTGGCCCAAGATTTATACTCAATTCCCCATACTAATTGACCCCGTACCATTTTATAACATTTATCTTACCTCTCTTGATAGGCAGATGAATGGATCACCTTGGAAATTCCACAAGAGAATAATTCTTCTGGAAACACAGGAGAAACATTGAGTTCATGGTAGTGTACAAGAATTTATATACAAAAGCAAGACACCAAATAACAAGGAAGATGTCAGTCTGACCTTTTTCTCAATAGCACAAGACCTGGGAGAAATCTGAGGGATGAAGAACAGAGGAGAATGCCAAGACCTCAGAGGGAATGACTACTGGGAAGCAGATCTCTCACAGATTTATAAGCCCATTATTGGGTGAGTTATAGGTGCTGACCTTGACCATGGATAAGTCCTGGTTAGGAGATGTCCTAGCATTTGGGTATGTGCCACTGGGTGCTATTTCTGCCATTTCGGTCTTTCAAACACTAACATAATGTCAAATGGTACAATGGGTTTTATATATCATGGATTTTGTACTCAGGAGCCCCAGCTGTCAGTACCATTATCTTTAATCAGCCATCAAATTTTGTCACAACCTCCCTGGACTTCAATTTCTCATATCTACATTAAGTGGGATAGACTTGATGGTCTCCAAGACCCCTCCAGTTTGAAATACAGTATGGTATGATCCACTGACCAAGTACCTGACAATTCTTAGCTTTATAGTTGCTATAATGCCACCTCACATCACTAAGTGGAACATCTCTGGGGACTGATGAAGTCTTACATGCAACCATTTTGAAAATGAAAAGAACCCAGATTCTTTGGTTTCCTTCTTTGCATGGGCAAAAAAAGACAGAAATCTTTTCCAGATTGTTGTTTTTTTCTTTGTTTTCTCTTATTTTGTTTTGTTTGTTCACTCCTTGGATCTGCTGCACTTAGGCAACAATGAGACATTTCTCTTGTTATGTCTGTCAGTATTCTATTTTATTGTCACAAAGCATTTATTCCCATCCATCACACCTTCAATGATAGACATATGGCAGTTCTGTCCTTGTGTAGCGTTTAAAGCTTTGCAGATTGCAGAGCTTGTTCTAGCTGTGAATGATGATTTTTTCATAAACCAAGAAAGAAAAGACCTACTGAGTCATTGGGTCATGTCTGCTGCTCCAGTTTTATAGGTTTGTACACAGATGCCTTGGCCCAGAGTAACCTTGATAGGTCATCTTGCAACAAGAAAAATACAAACAAAATAGTATGGGCAGGATTAGGTTAGGTTTCTTGGAGGTGTTGAGCTTTAATCCTACTCTTCTGTCTTATTGTGTCATGGAGATAACCCTATGTTTTTAAAAGCTATGTCAGTAGAGCACAACTTTAGTTGGGTTCTACCATGTCAGAATACTTAACACTTCTGATTCAGTGATAAATTGTGTTTCCTATCTGAAAACTGCTCAATTGACTATGAATTATTTGACTACAGCCACCCACAAAGCAAGGAAAAAGAAAAAGTGCCCCTCAGTGTGTGTGACATCCTTCCTCTTCTTTAGATACAGTGGCATGCATAGTGGCAGAAAAGGAAGCATGAAGAACAGCAGTTCTCATACTGTATTAATTTAACTGTTAGTCCCCTAAGGGTGAGATTTTTGTCCAAAGACCAAAGAGTTCTTAATACCAGAGGAACCAAAGCAGTTAAATGATGAATCAGCTGAAGAAAGTTAGATGTGATTCCAAGTAATTACATCATTCCAAAAAACATTTATACTGGTATCCCTAAAGTCTTAATATGGCTATGAAATATTAAGACTGCACTAAGACTTTTGGGACACCCTATATAAGAGGAAAATGGAGGCAGAAAACAAAGAGATGCAAAATGGAATGCACTTGGAGTGTGGCCATATTGCTCCATTCTTATCATTAAGGACAATGGAAACACCAAGTTTAGTCTCCCACGTATTAGTACTTGGTGTACTACATGAGGAGGTAGAAGTGGAACTTTTATCAAGGAATATGGTACAAGCAATTAGACTTGAACAAGTACCCAAAGATAAAATCATAAAGACAGTTACAAAGGCATTCAGGTATTGATTTTCAATATATCTCAAAGAGGGAAAGATATCGAAAGAATGGAATAAATTCATAGGCATTGTTGTATCATTGGGAGAGTACCTATATTGTTGTTGTTCAAGCTTCATTTTTCAAAGAGGATCAATAACAGCATAGGTGATGCCTTGACTTGCTTACAAATTGGATTTAAATGAGGCTTTGTTGCTGTTCAGTAGTGTCTGACTCTTCACGACCCCATTTGGTGTTTTCTTGGCAAAGATATTGAAGTGATTTGTCATTTCCTTCTCTAGCTCTTTTTATAGATGAGGTAACTAAGGCAAACAGGGGTAAGTGACTTTTCCAGGGTTACACAGCTAGTAAGTTTCTGAGGCAGGATTGAACTCATAAAGATAAATCTTCCTGATTCCAAGCCCCAGTGCTCTATTCTCTGAGGCTTATGTGAGGCAGTTGTACAAAGCCCTCAGCCTCACTCTCCCTTCCTGAGTCATTGAAGTCCAGTGGCAAGACAAAAGTCAAGACAACTGGCAATGGCCAAGGATACGGTAGATGACTGTGGTGTCTTTGATGCCTGACCAAGCTCTAAGCTCTAAGTTGGGTCAAGGTGGACACCAAAGGTGAATGAGCAGCCTTACAAAGGTCTTGGCAAGCCCTCACACCAGAGGTACTAGTCTTCCCTGAACACCTGTACAACAATGGAATTATAGATCCATTAAAGTATCAGTAAATTAATACACAGATAAAAGGTAACCAAGAAGACATCAGTAACTACCAACTCTACTTTCTTCATCAATTTAAAATATTTATCATGGGGCGGCTAGGTAGTGCAGCAAGTAGAGCGTCAGCCCTGGAGTCAGAAGGACCTGAGTTTGCATCTGGCCTCAGACACTTAACACACACAAACAAAAACCTAGCCGTGTGACCTTGAGCAAGTTACTTAACCCCAATTGCCCCCCAATAAAGCAAAAATAAAATAAAATAAAATATTTATCAGAATTATCTACACATGGCATCAATAGTATCCTTAATGAAAATATTAAAAAGGAACAGATTGGCTTTTGCAGGTGATTTTCTATAGCAAACTACTTTTTCACAGTCACACAATTGACTAAAAAATATAGAAAATTCAAGATCCTATAATGCATATTATTTGCTAATGATCTTTAAAAGCATTTAACTCAGTAGGACAAAACAAAGTTAATAAAGGCTCTTCTCCAACAAGGTATTTCCCATATTAATTTTACATAGTCTTCTTGCATAAATGGAGCTATAGAGATACTTTTGTTCAATGATTTAATTATCATTTTCAAATGAAGCACAAAGCAGGGAGATGTTGCTCAATGATATTTGTCACTATCACGAAAAATGTTCCAAAGAGAGTCCCAATGGAAAAGTGTAATGCCATATGCAAGCAGCTTTCCAGAGGACTGCTGCAGTGGACAGCTTTTAAGATTCTGATTACACAGTATAGAGAACACTCTGTTTATTTCACAACAAATCAAAGCAAAACATTCACAGAAAATCAAGGTGCAGCATTTACAATATTACAACTTATATTCACAAACAGCTTATCATTAAAATGGCCACATTTTAATGAACAAAGAACAATCATTTCAAAGTACAATAGTCAAAGTCTTCCACTCATGGGGCAAAGTCTTCCACTCATAGGACACTCTTAAGTTAACTCAATCAGTCACTTATTCAGCACAGTCTTCCACTCATGGGACACACTTAACTCAATCAGTCACTTATTCAGCAATCAATTACTAAGAATCATACACAAACCCTCCACCCCTAGGTCACTAGTAAACTACAATTTCATCATTATTCTGTACCCAGGGAGAGGTCTTTTCATCTTGACTTGGGTCCGGTTCTCAGATTCCCTGGATCCCCTTCTATGATCCCAGATTCTACCTGGATTCACCAGTCTGTCACTTGGGTTCAATGACAGCTTCCAGTTCCTGGTCCAGCTCTCTGGGTAAGTCCTGCTCCACACTGAAGTTCACAGGGTCCAGTCCATCTCAAATCCTTCACAATTTCTGCTCCCTGGAATTCAAGGCTCAACCAAGCCACAAAGTCTCAGCATCCCGGTCAGGCTTCCTCAGTCTTCTGCTTCCTCAGTCTTCACCTGGGCTCCTGTTTCCCGGGTTCCTGGGCTCCTCTGTCACCTGGGCTCCTGGGCTCCTGTTCAGAAGCTCTCCCACCACAAGTTCTCAGGAATTTCTGGCTCAGTTCTCCATTCTCTCTTCTGTAGCTGCTCTACCTTCAGACGCTGGTCCCAAGAAATTCTGACTGTGCCTCTCTGGGGCTTTTCCTTATATACTCACAGCATTAACTTCCTGTTTCAGCCTACCCCTTCTTGTCACATCAGTAACAAGAGACAGGAGTTCATACCTTCTGTTTCCCCAACAGAGGCTTGATCAATTACTAAGTGCTAAGTACCTGCTACCTTTGCCAACACAAAGGGATCTTCAAATTCATATTACATTACCATTACAAAAAGATACCCAATAGTCAATTCTTCTAGATGCTTCTGTTAATGGATGGCATTTTGCTATTTTCATCCATCTTATTGGATACTAGAGTAACTTCTTAATCCATAGTTATTGAAAAAAGATAGATCTATGCAGACAGCCCTACAGCACACAGTTGGGTGAGATGCCCATTGAGTTATTTTATCACATGTATTGATAGATGCTATGTTAATCCTTGAATCTATGTTCCAGTAATGTTTTTATTTTCTCTTATGATTTTCAATTTCAAAGATAAGTCTAAGAAACTCAATTATGTTACATGACTCAACTTAGTCATAGAAGTAGGACATATCATATACACTCACCTAGCTCAACTTCCCAGAATGGATGTCTTCCTTCCCTGTGCTATGTTCAGGTGTTGTTGTCATCTGTCTTTTGTTTTCAAAGAGGACCAGTAACACCACATGGTGGATGATGCCTTGACTTTCTCTGAATTGGATCTAAGTGAGACAGAATTGCACAAAGTCACTAGCTTCATTTTCTCTTCCCAAGTCATCAAAATCCAGTGGCTAGACAAAAATCAAGGCAACTTGTCATGGTTCAGGATGCAGTGGCTTCTTCAATGTCCAGTCAAGCTCTGAGTGTTCCACATCACCTGTTCCAGACATCTCCATGACTGTTCATAACAATATTCTCACCCACCCATTCTGTTGGGAGGAAGTCTTCACATGCTTTGGTAGGCCATCTTCCTAACTCACTGATAGGTTTGAGGCCTGATGCTTACCCTCAAACTGGTTTAGTCCATCTACTGAAATGGTTTACCAGGGTGTGGCTAGTGAACATGCTACAGTTTCTTGGACCCACAGGTGAAAGTTAGGTGAATCAGGTGGACACCAAAGGCAGATGAACAACTCTGAAAAGATCTCAGAAAGTCCTTACACCAGAGGTGCTAATCCCCTTGAACACTCCCTGCACTCCTATATGCAGGATTGTCTCAATCAACCCCATACCATTCCTCTTTCCAATCACATTGCAGAAATTGCTCTTTTACCATGGGCACATCAAGTCTTAAGGTAACTGTGGTACATTTTGTGATCAAACTCTGCATTCCAGTCTTCCCTTCATCTCTCAGCAGTAGCTATCCTTCTATATTAGCATATGTTTTCTTCTCTCTTTCTATTCCATCCCAGTTACCAGTCAATGTTAGTCTTCAGGCCCTGGAATGTTGCTACATCTCTTAGCTAGAAAGAGTGAGAGGGAAAATGGAAGCTCCCCTTCCTCCATCAAGTATATTTTCAGAATTTGGGGTCTCAGGGCTGAACTAGTTCTTGCTCAGGCCTGCTTAGTGTATTTACCAATTTAATTCCTTTACTACCATAATACTTTTGCTGTAAGTGTATAATGATCAGTGACCCAGAATGGATTAAAAGGAAGAAAGTAGATAGGATTACATTCAGGAATTTGTAAAGTGCTTTCAATGAGCCCCAAATGTCCACACACATACACACTCAAACACCCCACACACAATCTTTTAACATTAATATTCCCCAATGATGCTATGTGCCTATGAGCCATATAAGTCATTGAATACTACAGTCACTGAAGAATAAAAATTGGGCATGACCGAAGGACAATAAATAGAAATGAATAAATAGAGGATATAAGTAGGGAGGACATAAACAGACCACACATTTCACCAAGAATCAAATGCAAATGTGAAAGATGACATCAAGAAGATGTATAAACAGACAAAGAAGAGAGCTGGTTATGTGGTAGGAGTAAGGGTTAATAGAAGGACAACTTGAGTCCTTTATTTCTACCCAAAAAATATTTTTACAAAACAAATAAAAATGCATGAAGTGTGGGGAATTATGAAGGATATTGACAAGAATCAAGCAGGTCGAAATAATGCAGATAGTGAAGACCAGTGTTGATATGATCATAGATCCATTGAAGATAGAACCAGCCAGGGCATGGGAATTGAAATCTGAAATCGAGTTACCTTAAATAAATCACTTCACCTCTCTGGGCCTTAGTTTCTTCATATGTAAATGAAGATGCTAGGCTAGATGATCCCTCCCAGTTCTAAATTCTCAAGAGCCTGTACCTTAAGCCCCATATGTTTTAACCCTAGCACCCCCACCAAGGTCCCCCTATAGATTAGCCTACTTTTTCCATTATACCTTCCAGAATAGCTGCTCCATAATTAACAAGGTTCCTTTGACTTAAAAAAATTTGTGATAAACAAAAATCCATTTTTTCTCCCTCCTATGTCCCTTTCCCCATTAAAAAAAGAAAAACAAAACCCTTGTAACAAATGTATATAGAAAAGAAAAACATATTCCAGCATTGGGCATGTCCAGTCAATCAGTCAATAAAGATTTATTAAGTGTTTACTACATGACAGGCGCTGTGAGAATTGCTGTCCAAAAATGTCTCATTCTGTCAGAGATTAGGCAGCATACTTCTTTGTTAATTCTCTGATAACTATGGCTGGTCATTGCACTGATCCAAGTTATTAAATCTATCAAAATTGTTTGTCTTTATATTGTGGTTATTGTTGCAATTAATAAATTGTTCTGGGGGGGCTAGGTGGCGTAGTGAGTAAGAGCGCCGGCCTTGGAGTCGGGGATGACCCGAGATCAAATCCGGCCTCAGAAAATGAGCACCCACACATAAATAATGACTAGCTGTGTAACCTTGAGCAAGTTACTTTACCCCAATTGCTTCTAAAAAATTAAAAAAATAAAAAAAAATAAATTGTTCTCCTGGTTCTGCTCACTTCGCTGTGTATCAATTCATAAAAATCTTCTTACATTTCCCTGAATCATCATCTCTTTCAGCATAAAACACATCCACACGCTCAGTAGAGTACTGGAGTTGACTTGTACCAACTCAGAAGAGCATATTATTATATTTTCAGGAATTTTCTGAACTGGTTTTTAACACAGGCAGCATGTGCAATTCAATCAGCTCCAACACTGCTAATATTTGTTACTTTAAAAGAACCAGTGATCACCACATTAGAGTATATTTTCTTTTTTTTTTTTTAATTTTTAAATTTTTTTTCTTTGCTTTTTTTTTTTTAGAGGGCAATTGGGGTTAAGTGACTAGCCCAAAGTCACATGGCTAGTTTTTGTGTTAAGTGTCTGAGGCCATTTTTTAACTGAGGTCCTCCTGACTCCAGGGCCGTTGCTCTATTCACTGTGCCACCTCGACACCCCCCAGAGTATATTTTCTATACTTTAAATGATTATCACTTTAATGCTAAATTTTGGTAGCAAATTTAATTGCTTTTTATTCTCATTGTGCTCATATGATGCTGGGAAGAAAGTCTGAAAGTAGCTATGAAGCTATTAGAATTTTTTCCTAAAATCATCATTTGGTATTGTTAAAACCAATGGTTGTAATTCTCATTCAATATCTGAAATAAAGCTCATCATTTCAAAATATTTCTGGATTAAATTTATTTCATTTACCACCAATCTAATAAGAATCAAACTGAGCTAGAAACTGCAGCTAAAGTACTTGAAATTGAAATGATTTAAAATGCTCAAGAACTGGACAGCATGTAGTTTATGAGCCACTGCTGTATGGCATGCTAATGCTGTATAATATATGCCTTTTTCTCACTCTTATTCTATTTTGGCAAAGAGATTAATTGGCATTAATGTCTTGCAATGATTGGCATTCTTGAAGAATATTCTTTATTTCCAACTGTATTGTACTCAAGATCACCTGGCATTCAGAAAGCACAGAAATTAATCAAAAAGAGCTTTAACAAATTTAAAGATTGGTGCTAGAAAGTATGAGTCTTAAGTTAAAAATCTTATGAAGTCGGATAAGATTAAAGGCATTCCATTAAATAAAAATAATAAATTTAGTGGTCTTCCTAGTAATTTATTACTAGAAAATATCATTCAACCTATTAATGTATGTCTTTTATTAGACAAATTCAATGATGACAGCGTTTCTAATTATTTTGATTTATTAGAACCATCTACTTAGCCTTCTAAAGAACTAACCACTACAGTTAGCTAGTGAAAAAAAATTATCTCATTTAAGTGAAATTTTAAAACATGAAATTTTTTTTTTAACTGCTTTGGGTACTCTATAGATAATGATGTAGAATCAAACATTTCAAAGCCCTGTAGTTATGCAAAAAGTGACAAAGAGAGCACTCTTTTTGTGTCAGTAGTGCTGAAGCTGCAAGAGGTTTCAATTAAGCAAATGTAATTTGTACAAGACTGAGAAATAGTTTAATAGTAGATCACACATCATATTTAATGACAAATTTATTGGGAAAAGAGCAGTTTGGGCTGCAACTCCATTTGTCAAATCATGGTCCAAGTTGGGTATGGATACAAGAATTTGGCAAAAATCAGCAAAAGCATTCTGTGTAAATCAATCGACACTAAGGAATTTAAAATAAAGAATATTGTATATTTTAGTATGTGTGTTATACAACTTTTATAGGAGGAAAATTTATTATAAACACACACATATATATGCATACCTTTTTTGAGTCAGTGGTTAAACATTTATAAGCACACTTCTGTATATATCATGACTTGTTCATTCATTCCTTAATTGTTGAGCAGTACCTTAGTTTCTGATTCTTTGCCATTTAAAAAGAACTGCTGTAAGTATTTCTGAATATGGGGATCCTTTTCTTCTTTGATCTCTTTGGGATATTTTCCACCTCCTCTTTACAAAGAAGAGGGTAGTAAAAAAGAAGGCATATGGTCAGCATCAGTGTTCTATACTTAATACAATCTTTTTGAGAGCTACACCCTGATCCTATATGACATTTTTTCTTCTTTCTTAAAATCTATCTTTTTGATCCATTCTCTAAGGTTAGATTTGTATTTGGTTTGTGGCTAATCCCTCTTTGAGTCTACCCTACATCTTCCCCTGTCTTTCCTCTCTTCCCTCTCTCCTCTCCCTGTTTTTTTTTCCTGTTTCCCTATTGAAGTAAATAAATTTTATTTGCCAATCTTGACTCACTCTTGTGTTCTTTCTAGATCTTTGTTGGGGCTATCTGTGAGGGAGAGCTGGACTGCACTGCTTCCTTATCCTCTTCCATTATTGTTGGTTTCTGTTCAAACTTTCATCTGAAATCTCTTCCCTTCTCGATCCTTTCATAGTATGCTGGCACCAGAGGTGTGAACTTGGATAACGTTTAGGATGTTGGTGCCCTGGACAGTACAATAGGAAAATTTGGAAGAGAGCATATTACAAGGGGAAATATAATGAGTTGGACATGCTGACATGCTAGATGTGTTGAGTTTGAGGTTCCTACTGACATCTAGTTCAAGATGTCCAAAGGACTAGTTGATAATGTTGACAATAAACTCCATCAACCCTCTCTTACCCCCAGAATCAAATAGTAAGTCCTGTGTTTGGCGTTTAAAGCTCTTCATAACCTGGTTTCTTCCTATCTAATCTTTCCTTTTCTCCACACACTTTAAAATCCAGCTACAGTGGACTTTTTGAACTTGTTTGTGTGACACCCCATCTCCATGCATTTATACTAGTTCCATATATCTGAAATACTCTGCCTTTCCAATGTCCCTATCTTCCCTCAAGACTCAGCTCAAGTTCTACTTTTTTTCTGAGAAGTCTGTCTCAGTCTCCCTAGCTGCTAAAGGATTCCCCTCTAAAATTACCTTCCAAGACTTATATGAACCAATGCAAAGTAAATCGAGCAGTGCCTGGAGAATATTATAAACAATAACCATATCAAACAATGAAGAATTGTAAATGACTTAGTTATTCTCAGCAATGCAGTGATCCAAAACAACCCCAAAGGACTCATGAAACATTCTATCTGACTCAGAGAAAGAACTGATATTGCCTGATTACTGGCCAAAGCATACTATTCTTCACTTTCTTTCTCCTCTCTTTTTCCTTCCTTCCTTCCTTCCTTCCTTCCTTCCTTCCTTCCTTCCTTCCTTCCTTCCTTCCTTCTTTCCTTTTTTATCAAGTCTTCTTGTACAAAATGACTAATATGGAAATGTTTTATATGATTGCACATGTCTAACCTATATCAAATTGCTTGCCACTTCAGGGAAAGAGAGAAAACAAGGGAAAGAATTTGAAGCTCAAAACTTTAAAAAAAAATGTTAAAAATAGTTTTAACATGTAATTGGGGGTGGGGGGCAGAATAAAATATTGTTAAAAAATAAAATTACCTTCCATATATTCCATAAAGATCTTGAATGTACCTTTACATATTGTCTCCACCATTCGAACATGAGTACCTTGACGGTAGGAACTGGTTTTTGCCCTTCTTTGTGTCCCCAGTTTTTAGCACAATGTCTGGCAATAAGTGTTTAATAAATGCTTGCTGAATATAGTCCTATGGGCTCTCTCTTACTAAGGATAATTAAGAATTGATTATGCCCATGTTTTAAATGATTAGGAGGAATGAGTGAGACCACACTCATACACTTCTAGCATCAACCCAAAGTTTCTATCAGTTATTCCTCCCAGAATACCTGGCTCACTGGACATACCTACCCAACCCCCTATATGTATTTCTCCTTCCTTCACTCCCCACCCCCAAACCAAACACCTCCCAGCCCATCTCCCGAGATCTGCTGCTTATAAAGATGTCAGGGACTCATTTAACTAAGGCATGTGAAAAAGGATCTTATCAGTGATGATCAAGAGAAAACATTAACTGATAACATTAACTAATTCACTTCCCTCTCAATGGACAACAGGGTCACCCCCATCTGCCGCAGGCAATAAGTGTCCTTGAGTCTCTTTCCCTTCAGTTGTGAAAATTCTTTTCCAAAAGATAGCGCCATCTCCATGAAAGCCTCAGACACTAATAAACTTAGAATCAAATGCTAGAGGAAGCCTCACTATCTCAAATTCCTCTCCCTTTTCCTTAGTCTTCTCTTTGTTAAGTTCCATTCAATGCTTTTCTGTCAGGCTTCACTGTCAGGGAATTCATCTGCCTCCTGCACAGTGTAGATGAGTCATCTGTGACATCATGGAATCAGACAACCTGGGTTCTAGTCACATCTCTATCATTAGCTAGTTGTGTGATCTTGTAAAAAACACGTAAATTCTCTGACATCTAGAAGACTCAGATGTCCCCAAGACCACACAGACTCTTCTAAAAGGAGGGAGGATTGGGCTTGATGGTTTCTGCATTCTCTCCCACTTTGCCATTTCCATCATTCTCCTTCCAGGAAGATGCTTAGAATTTCAAGATAGCTTAATGTGTCCAATCTTTCATTTTACGTAGAAGGAAACTGAGGGCCAAATACATGAAGTTATAGTCAAGGTCAGCTAGTTATTTGAGCCATAATTAGAAGAGATTAGAGCATCACACAACACAGAACAATGCAATGAAACGTGTTAAGCCTGGGACAATAAGGAATTTATTCAGAACTGACCCAGAAGAAGCTTATTTAATGAGGCAATTCAAGTGCTGTGACCTTTGGAGCAGTCATCCATCCAGTGTGGTGCCAAAGAGAGAAGAAAGAGTAAGGAAGGATACACATCTACAACATACTGGGAGAAAGGTGCTATTATGATCCCCATTTACAGTTGGGGAAACTAAGATAAAGAGAGAGTAAGTGACTTTCCCAGGGTCACACAGCTAGTAAGTGTCTGAGGCAGGATTCAAACACAGGTCTTCCTGACTCCAAGTTCAGTGTTCTATCCACCATACCCTCTGATTGCCTCTGTAGTTCTAGCCATAGGTCTGCAGGCTTGGGACTTGGTTTGGTAAGGTGGTAGAGTAGAAAAACACTAGAACCAGAGTCAGGAATCCTGGGTCCATTTCCTGCTTTAGTTACTTTCTATTTGGGCCATTCTGGGCAAGTTACATCTTCTCTTTTCACTTTTATCATTTGAAGGGATTGGACCATTCCGTCTAAGGTCATTCATTTCTAGCTCTGTGATCCTAGCTCCAGTTTGTTATTATCACTGTTCCCAATATCATATAATGATCATTTTATGATGCTAAAATTTTTATGTCTCAACTGAATGTACCATAGCATTATCTTGTTCCAACATTATGAGCTTTTGTAGAGTACGATAGAAAAAATATTGTCAGAACTAGAAACCTCCAGGGAGAGGTAACAGGTTCTCAAAGTCCTGCATCTTGCACCATTACCAAATGACCATAATAAAAATTTATGTTTTCTCCTTCACAGTATGAAGATAACACTACTGACTCCCTTTAAGCCCTTAGTTAATGGAGAAACCACTTCCTCCTCAGGCAGCTGTTAATTGAATCGAGTCAGGAAGACTCCTTTTCCTGAGTTCAAATCTGGCCTCAGACATTTCCTAGCTTTGTGACCCTTTGCCTCAGTTTCCTCATCTGTAAAAATGAGCTGAAGAAGAAAATGGCAAACCACTCCAATATCTCTGCCAAGAAAACCCCAAATGAGGTCATGAAGAATCAGACACGACTGAAATGAATGAACAGCAAATAACAAAAAATGCCCTTGAGAGCAGGTCTGTGTCATATAGAATTTATTATTTCCAGCACTAAACATAATGTGTGTGAGTGTGTTTGAGAGGTTAAGATCTGTGATTTTGTTGTTGGTGGGAACTTCTAGGGGCAAACATTTTCTCCATTAATGCAGATCAGCAAATTGTCTAGATTTCACTACCGTGGATGAACAGGACTCAAAATCAACTTTTCATGAGTCTAAGCTGGGTCCTCTCTCTATTATGTGGAGCAGAATCTCTAACTTGCTACATAATTAGCTCCTGATCAATTCTTGTTGAATTTAATTGAAATGGGCATTCATAGGCTTACCATCTCATCAGAGGAAGTCAGTTTGAATCTTTCTCCTAATTACTACCTGTGTGCATTTGGGTGATTCACTTTTCCTCCTGGGCCTTGATTTTTTCATCTGTAAAATGAGGGTATTGGACTGGATGATTCTAAGATACCTTTCGATTCTAAATATACACTCTTGTGATCCTTTGAGATACTAAATGAGATAAAATGTGAAAAACCACATGTGAACATGTAAAGAAAACCTTAAAGTGCTATTTTGTTTCTCAGTCATGCCTAGCTCTTTGTGATCCTGTTTGGGGTTTTCTTGGCAAAGATACTGGAGTGGTTTGCCATTGACTTCTCCAGCTCATCTTAGAGATGAAGAAACAAAGTCAATCAGAGTTAAGTGATTTGCCCAGAGTCACATAGCTAGTGTCTGAGGCCACATTTGAACTCAGGTCTTACTGACTCCAGGCCAGGTGATTTAACCTAGCTACCACCAAAGTACTATATAAATGCTATTATAATTGTGCTGATTAATAATAATAATCCCTTGGTGGTTGGAAAGAATATTTATGGCCAGTGTCTTATTAGATCATCACTGGTGTAGTAGGTCAATCAGATGTTCAAATCACTCAAATCCCTATTGACTGTGTGACCCTAGGTAAGTCACTTAATTTCTCAGTGCCTCTAGGCAACTCTCCAAGACTACAGTTAGAATTTTCAACAGCAATTTGCTTGGTTTGGACTCCTTGGACCATCATGTCCCACCCAAGAAAAACTGATCACCTGAAATCTCATAATCATACTGCCTGACTCATTTTCAAGGCTCAATAGCTTCTCAGCTTCACAGTGGCCTGTCGCCTCTGATTAAAGGTCTGGAGGGTGGAGCATGAAATTCCTCACATAGCCTTCCTTTATAGAGGACTGGAACCTCAATTTTCCAGGTAATTATTCATTTTCACCAAGCAATTCTGCTTGTTTTAAACTGCACAGAACATCATAGCCACCAAACCAGGGACCCCCAACAGGAGTCCCCCTTTTCAGCTTCCTTCTGTGTTTCTTTCCCCATTAAACTGCAAGTTCCTTGAGAGCAGGGCTATTTTTCTTTTTCTTACTTATTTCCCCAGCACACAGTAAATAGTAAGAATTTAATAAATATTTATTGAATTGAATTTTATTGAATTACTAGTTGCAGAGATCTGCATTGGTAGAGAAAGTTCCTCACCAGGAGTTCTTCACATGGATGAAATCCCAGATTTTTTTCTAAAGTATTTTTATTTGCTTTTTTTTTTCAGATAAAACTATGACTTCTCCAAGGTCACTGAGTCAAAAAATGGCAAATATGGTACTCAAACACAGCCAGCACACTCTGCCAGCTCTCTATGAGCCTGACTTTGGTCTCATTGAAACATTAACTTAACCCACAGAGCTCTCCACCCCCCAGGGCAAGTAACAGTCCTAGGTCTATCAGAAACTCATTACAGCAGACAAAGCCAGACACTTCATAAAAACATCATCACACAAAGCCAGAAGCAATAGCTAGTTTTCTGTCTAGACTAGATATGGCTGATTGCTGCAGAAAGGCAAAGATGCGTTTCTGTGATTCACATTCAGCTGAACAGAGACCCATAATGCCTATCATATGCCTATAAGATCAGAGGATGGCAGAGCTGATGGGATCTTAGAGGTCATCTAATTTATCATTCTCATTTAACAGATGAGGAAATTGAAGCCTAGAGAAGGAAAGTAATATAAGCCCCAAAGTAGCAAATGCAGAATTTGAAACCAGGTCTCCTAACTCCAAATCCAGTGCTCTTTCCATGACATCATCATCATCATCATCATCATCACCACCACATCATCATCCAATGCATTTACTAAGCACCTACTATGTGCTAGACACCGTGTTAAGTGCTGGGAATTTGAATTGTAACCATTAGTCACTATGTTAAGCTTGTGTCTCATGAGGCAAATTACAAAAACAACAACAAACAAAAACAAACTTGCCGGGGATCACCTGACTAGTAAGTGTTTAAGGCCAGATTTGAACTGAGGTCAATACTCTATTGTATCTACTGTACCACCTACCTGACCCCATCCTCTGCTGGGGTGTTTGAGAAAAGGCTTCCCAAATAAGAGTAAATTGGAGTATGCAGTTTCAGTAGAGTTGGGTCAGAAACCAGTTTACAAGAGATTGTGGTGAGAACAGGTGGTGAGGAAATAGAAGCAGCCAGTGTGGATGATTTTAGGAATTTAGGTGCAGAAAGAAAGGTATAGAATGATAACCTGAAGGAAGGTTAGGGTCAAATGGAGATCAAGTAGTTGATCTCAGTATGTTTGTAGGAAGCAAGAAAGGAGCCAGTAGACTGAGTTTCAAGATAAGGAGGAAGGGAAGAAGGAGAAAGAGAAATGAGGAAAAGTTTCCAGAAGAAGCAGGAGATATAATGTACTCAAGAAGATGATTTGGCCATGACAAAGAGAAGGGTCACTTCTCCTTGTGGCATAGAGATTATTTTACTCTTTAAATATTTGATGGAATTCACTTATGAATGTATCTGTTCCTAAAATCCTCCCACTCCTATGGTAGTTTGTTTATGGCTTGCACCAATTCTTTTTCTGTTATTGAGGTATTCAAGTTATCTTTTTCCAATTTTCTAATCTGGATATTTTGTATTTTAGATATTTATCTATTTTCAGTTGATTTGACACATAATTGAGAAAAATAATTTCTGATAATTTCCTTTATTTCTTTTCCATTCAATATGACTTTTACTTTTTCAGTTTGATTTTGTTAATTTTTCTTTTTCTGTTAATGGTTTGTCAAATTTATTGGATTTTTCAAATATAACACTTATTTTTAAATTTTAAATGATATTTATTTCTCCTTAAATTTTTAATATTTTCTGTATTTGTTTTGGGATCATTCATTTGTTTTTTTTAATTTTTCATAAATATTTTTATTATTTCTTTGTTTTTTCTCTTTTCATTAACCTAAGTGTTTATACTCTTCCATTGTTAATGCTTTGCTATCTTTGGCATTTGCTCACCTTTTTGAAGTATTTATTTCCTATTTTCTTTGGTGCAAGTATGTTTGTCCATAGTACCTTTAAGCATAGTGTAGCTTCCTTGCTTATATCTCTTAATGAGATGATTTGATTTCTATCTTAGATGAGATTATGCTTGCAATTCCTGCTTTTTAAAAATTTACCTGAAACACATTTTATTCCAGCTTTTTACTTTGAATCTGAATGTAGTTCTATTTTAAAAGTTTCTGTAATTAACATATTGTTGGATTTTGCTTTCTAACCCATTGTGGAACTCTTTTCCTTTTTTATAGGTGAGTTCAATCTACTTGCATTCAACATTATAATTGTTGTCTAGTTTTCTCTCTATTATACTCTATTGTGTTAGTTGTTTCCATCTGCACCCAGGATGAGAAAACATATTTTGCTATTATCAATCCAATCCTAGATGCTGCATGCACATACAGACATTCATTCTATCCAAAAGATATGAATTCTTCCTCTATCCCTCTTTCTCTTCTAGGCCATTTTCTCCCATTTTTTCCCCTTCTATGGGATTTCCCCCTCCATTCCCAGATTTAGTGTTACTCTTACAAGTGAATCTTCAAAGAAACAATAACCTTTACACTTTTTACAAAGAAAGTCACTAATACCTGGCATCATGAAGCTGGGACAATCAATTATTTCACTCTTCCATCCATCTCCACCACATTAAAGATGAACGGAGTTATGGGTAATAGTAGCCAAGAAACTTATGAGGAAGAAGACTCTCATCCCAATCCTCGAAACGAAAGAGGGCTGGTGGCCCTACCTCCTGCATACATGATTACACAAGGTAGATCAGAGAGTTAAAGTAGTGTTACTCCTTTGCCACAAGTACCCTCTAAACTTGAGCCTGCTTTCCCCAGATTCTGAATGTACTATTGGGAAAATGTGTTACTGACTCCTATAGGGCAATGTTTTGTACCAAGCAAGTACTTACTTAGTAAATATCACTTTCTAAAAACTAATTAAATTTAGCTGATTTACTAATATCAACAGATAATCATAAGGGGATAGGGGCTTATAAGGTATAACACCAGAAAGATACCACTCAGGACTACCCTCTAGAGTCCCTAGACCTCGTAGCCTCACTCTGGGGACCTGACTTTTCAATGCATGTGAAGTTGAAGTGGAACCCCAGAGGTTATATGTGCTATAAATAAAGGGCTCATCTGGGATAAATACTGAGTCCATTGCATTTGCTGGGACCTACTCGAAATCTGACTGGAGAAATAAGGCATGAGGAAAGTGAGTAGAGGACATAGCAACATATAGGAAAGAGGGGAGAAATAAGTGTGGGAAGGGAAGGAAGAATCCTTCTGGAGGTGCTGGTGACTGGAAAGCATCCCTAAAGAATTCTGTATAGCTAATCTAAAAGAGGAGATGGGGTAATGAAAAAAAAAACTAGCTTGCATAATTGAATGATACCTTTAAAAGCTGTCCCTCTAAGTTCTGGTTTTACATCCTGTCTTCCATTCAGAATATATTCAAGGGCAATGTTGCTTATCCTAGTGACTCAGAAAGAAATCTCGATTCCCAGTGGAATTTTGTAGGAGAAGGGAAGGACAGGTCAGGAAAGTACAAGGAACTGTCCCAGTCATACAAGGTCACTGGAAAGTTTCCAAGTACTCTGGTCACTGCTCACTCTCCCTATTGGAAAACTAAAATGTTGATGCCTTTGGGAGAATCACATGATCATAGAATTTGGGGCTGTGATTAGAGATCATCAAGGCCAAACTCTTCATTTTATATATGAGGAAGCTAAGACCCAAAAAGAGTTCCCCAAGGTCATACAGGTATTAAGTAGTAGAAGTCGTCTGATTCCACATTCAAGCCTCTTTCCACTACATCAGGCCTTTTCTATCTGGAGTAAGCATATGGAATGTGATCCCAGGGAATTCAACTAGTGGGATGATGAAATCCAAGTCAGAAGAAGCTGCCTAGCTCCAAGGCAAACTCATTAAATAAATAAATCCTTCCAGTGAAGTATGCTCCCTCTCTCCCCAACTGTATTTAGCTAAAAATTACTTGTTTGCTTACTGACAAAAATTTTATTTCCATTCTACAGAGCTATGGCACATTGACTGAGGCCAGGTAGCACAGCTCTCTGACAGAGAAAGCCCCTGAAGAGTGGAGGTGGATTGCGATGGGTGATACACAAACGAAAAGCACAGCCTCATTTTCATTGACCAAAATGGCAACTGACAACTCATCTACACAACATCATATGCCTTCTGTGTCAGCAAGACATTTTCAAGCTAAAGAACATGAAGAACATTTGAGTTAGTGGGGGTGGGGAGGGGAGAGGGAGGTGTTTGTTTTGTTTTTGAGGAACAGTTTTCAGAGTTTTGAGTCACTGCAACTCTAAAGAGAATCCTAGGAGCACCATTTTAGAACAGGAATGGCCAGTAGAAGTCATCTAGTCCAACCTCTGCATTTTTGCAGATAAAGAAACTAAGGTTATGGGGCGGCTAGGTGGAACAGTGAATAGAGCACTGGCCCTAGAGTCAGGTGGACCTGGGTTTGGATCCGGCCTCAGACACTTAACACAAAAATTAGCCATGTGACCTTGGGCAAGTCACTTAACCCCAATTGCCCTCCAAAAAAAAGGCAAGAAAGAAAGAAACAAACAAACGAAGGAAGGAAGGAAGGAAGGAAGGAAGGAAGGAAGGAAGGAAGGAATGAAGGGAGGAAGGAAGAAAGAAAGAAAGAAGGAAACTAAGGTTAGAAAGGGTAATTGACTTGTTCCAGGCCACACAGGAAGAAAAAGGCAGAGGGAGAATTAGAGAACACAGATTCTCTCTATTCAGTCCTAGCATTGTTGGAATTCCACTGCAGATGATTGTTTAGAAAACAGGACGTTCAGTAATGAGGGGGCAGCTGCTGTCCCACAGATCTAAGTCAGAGATTATCAGCCATCCAACAAGGGACTGAAAGGGCCAGCAAGAGCAGTAGATGAGACATTGGGCAAATCACTTAACCCCAATTGCCCTGCCTTCCCTCCTCCAAAAAGAGAGCAATAAATGGGGCTTAGAGTGACATGGTGTGTGATTGGTTGAATGAATACCACTTGAATGAACTGGAGATGTCTAGCTTGAAGAAGAAAAGTCTGCTGGACAATGATGACCGTTTTCCAATCTTTGAAAGGCTGTCACACTGAAAAGGGATTCAACTTGTTCTGATTGGCTTCAGACCATTGGGTTAAAGACAATATGCCAAACTTGTAGAGAAGCACATTTCAGCTTAACATATAGAAAAAATACTTAATGAATGGAGCAGTCACAAAATGGAATGGGCTACTTCAGAGACCACTTTTGGGTTTGTTGTAAAAGAGATTGCTGTTCTGGTACAGGTTGGATTAGATCAGTGAGGGCTGTGGTATGACCTCCAAGAGGGCATGGCATGACCCCAAGGGTATGTGATCAATAATCTGAGGGTGGGAAGATGGATCACATCCCATCCTTCCCTAATAGTCAATCATAATTATTTTCAACACAACTACAACTATCCCTCACTCATTATCTCCCAACATGTGTTCATTCCATATTCTCTCTCTGCTCCCCAATCTCCCTTCTGTGTGAGGCCTTAAATGCATTCTTCCATAGGAGCATCTGCAAGGGTACCATTGGATAAATCCCATTCTTCCCCCAAGATTACCACTCCCTTTCCCTCATTACTTCACGACTCATAATCAGTATACCTACCTTGAGACTTTCCCCCATCCCACTCTATCTTCTGCATATGTACCAAAGTAGTACTTTCCTAAAGTATACAGCTGACCATGTCACTCCCTTACTCAATAAATTCCAGTAGTTTTCTATTACTCCGGGATCAACTATACATTCCTCTATTTGGTATTTCAAGCCCTTTACAACCTGATCCTGACCTACTTTTTAATATTTATTATAAGCTGGCCTTTTTTCTGTTCTCCTCACTCACACAAAAATGTAACTAAGATATTCAAACCTGAATAGCAAATTAAGGTATGATATCTTCCATTAAATAGAACCATGTAAGGAAATAGCAATAGATCTATACTGAAAAATATCTGCTGATTAGAAATCAGAGACAATTCATATGCCTAATTTTTTGTGCTGAGTATGATGAATTTATTCACACACAGAGAAATATGAATCTGGCTGAAAAGTTGCTACATTCACTAACTGTTATAAACTATCAATTAATTTTTATACTATATATCTCTCTTTAAAAAACAGTATCTAAAGAAAAAATTCACCTGCTTGGCTAATGGCATTAGCTGATTTTTTAAAATTAATTGAATAATTAATTAGTAACAAAGTTTCCCCTATCTCCCAGCACATCCACAGGGATTAAAGAGGTGAAGTTTATTCAATTACACTGCTCTCACTAAAAGTATTGTTGTTAATAATATTTCAATGAGAGCAAAAGGTTCTTATACTTTTAATGAATTAAATGTGAAGCACTATTTCTAAGTGGATGGAGAGCAGATCTGGAAGTCAGCAAGACCTGTGTGGGAATGTCACCTCTGGCTGAGTGACCTTGGAAAAGTCATTTTACCCCCTCAACACTCTAGGTGATGCTCTAAGACTATAATTTTACAAATAAGGCACCAGCTCCCATTGGTAGAAGGCTTTTCCTCTCCTGGGAGTTAACCAAAGCAATGAAATCACAGGTCCAGACCCCATCCAATGAGTCAAATAAAATATATTGTTTTCATCTCATTCTTCTTAATTTCTATGTTTTTTTTTTAATTTTTGTAATGTGGATATAGTAATATCTATATCATCTGTGAATTCATAACTACACATATATTGGGGGCAAGTGAATAAATTGTTATTTGCTGATATAGACATATGAACAAAAACTTTTGGAGACCCTGGACTCTATGACCTTTCTAACTGAGGGCTGTGAAGGGCTGGGAAGAGAGGAGCACTTTCATGGCACCCACCTGCCAAAGAACCTCTTGCTCACCACATTAATGGATATTTACATAGGGCTTTAAAGTTTACAAAGTGAGGTTTTCTTATGTAAGCTTCACAACCTAGATTGTAGGTAATTTGCTATGCCCATTTTACAGATTTGGAAATGAAGGCTCAGAGAAGCTAAATGACTTGCCCATGTTGATGTAACTTTGAACCCAGATCTTCATGACTAGCAATCAAGACACCATACCATGATGTGTCATGACAGCTGAATTTTTAAGATGGCTTCCCCAAAGACTCTTGTTCTACCCTCACCATATAAAGTTTTGTTTTATGAAATGAGTTAAATTTCTGCAGAGCTTAGCACAAGAAAGTTGAAGGGGCAGGAGTGGGTACACAGTACAAGCAATCCTTATGGAAAGAAGGCTGGCACAGTGATTTGTGCCATGCTGGGCCAGAAGGCAAATGAAAAAGCCCAGCATGAAGCACAGAATGTGACAGCGTGTCTTCAGCTGGCACTGCAGGGCATCTACTTCAGCCAGAAGGAAGAGCTGCCTCCTGACAGGTTTTCCAAGGTGCTTTCCAGGACATGAGGACCCTGGAGAGGGCATTTGGGAGAGTTGTTCTGATGGGCTAATGAGTTAATCTATACTCTTGATGTGTTTCCAGTTGGGTATAGAAAAAAGATACTGAATTTGGAGTCAGAAGACCTGGCTTGGAGCAATTTTATTGTTCAGTTGTTCTCAGTTGTGTCTAACCCCACTTGGGGTTTTCTTGGCCAAGATACTGGAGTGGTTTGCGATTTCCTTCTCCAGCTCATTTTATAGATGAGGAAACTGAGGCCAACAAGGTTAAGTGACTTGCCCAGGGTCACACAGCTAGTGTCAGAGGGCGGATTTGAACTCAAAAAGATGAGTCTTCCTGGCTTCAGGCCCAACATTCCATCCACTGCACCACTTAGCTGCCTTTCAAGCAATATCTTCCTTTATAAGATTACTTTCTCTCTTCTTTGTATATAATTTTGCACTTATCTGGTTATTTGCATGTTGTCTTCTCCCTAACCTCACCTCCATTGCAATATAAGCTCCCTTAGGTTGAGCCTGTTTCTCCTTTTCTTAGTATCCCCAGCACAGTGCCTGGCACATAGTGAGTGCTTAATAAATGGTTGCTGATAGCTGACTGACTGCCTGACATTGTGAATCTCAGTTTCCTCATCTATGTGATACTTACACTATTTGACTCACAATGTTGTTTTGAGAAAAGCATTTTGTAAATCTTAAAACATAGTAGTGAGAGAAAGTTGGGTGGAGAGAAAGAAGAGCATTCATATTGAAGAAGGAGAGAAAAACTAAAGGATATTTGCAGGTTAGGGAAGGAACTGGAGAGATTAAAGGAGAAAGCCAAAGACATGGAGTTGAAGAAGAAAAGAAATATTTGAGCTTAAAAAGAAGAAAAAAATAATATTTACAGGAGAAGAAGGAAGGGTAGAATGATTTGAGGACAAGGATCTGAAGGGGGCAAAAAAGCCCGTAAGAGAAGTGAAAGGAAGCAGTATGTGTCTGTCAAACAAGGAATAAGAAGGTAAGAAAGGGACTGGACATTCTGGAATCCATAGATAGCATTTCTTAAGGTAACTTGGCCATAAGAGCTACTAACAAGAATGAAAAAAAGACTAAGGGCATTGCTTACATCTGTAGTGTTTGTCTTTCTGCCACAATCAAGAAATTATAATGTGTGTTCAAAGTACACGCCACCCTCCTTCCCAGAGGAGAAGGAAAAAGTCTTTCAGAATGCCTCTCTCAATTATCAGAAAGAACAGAATGTTCCTTAAAGACAAACAAACAAGAGAGTCACAGAAGAGGACTTCAATGTCAAAATGAAGAAGAATAAGGATCTGAAGAGGTACGTATTAGGAATGATGTTACACATGATATGAGCTGAGCTGATATGATGTGGTATGACATATGACATGACATGATATTACATGGTATGGTTTGACAGGATATGATATATGATATGGTATGCATGAGAGATGATATATGGTATGGTATGATTTATTATATACACATATTATACCATTGTGTATGAAATATGGAATATTAAATATATGATATGACATGGCATGGTGTGATACATGATGTATTATATGTATGGAGTGGCATAGAGTGATATGATATGATGTGATATGATAGATGGTATGTACAACCTATGACATGACATGATGTGGTATGGATTGGCATGATAGGATATATGATATAGGATGTATGATAGATGATATATGGTATGGTATGGTGTGGTATGATTTATTACATGATATGGCATTGGGTAAGAAATATGTAATATGAAATTATATATGACGTGACATGGCATGGTGTGATATATGATGTATTTATTATATGTGGTATTATATAGATTGTATTATATATGTATGCATGATATTATATGTATGGTTTGTATTATATAGCATGGCATGACATAATATGATATGATGATACATGACTTATGGAGGTTAGAAGGTAGAAGACTATGATGAGAAGAAAGGGACATGAACACTTGGAACTAAGTGATGAGTGTGAGGCTCTTCATGCTAAGGAAGGAGTTGAACCCTCTAAAGAAGAAGCAATTGCTTCCCCTCCAAGGAATCTCTAGGTGCTACTGGGTAAAAGATGATCTAGTATTAGTTTAAGACAAAGATGAGAAGCTGAGGCACCCACTTTTTTTACCTGACAATAATATAAAGAGACGGCTTTCTTCCTGGGACATATACAAGATGTGAAAGAGGACCTCTCAAGATTTGTGAGACTATATGGCTACACTTTTAGTGATTAGTTTGAGTACAAATAATACTGAAAAATGAAATTAGAAAGTATCATCAAGACACTGAAGATTTTAGAGTACAAGGGTAGTGATTTAATCATTGCGGGGAAAATTGAAGTAAAAGATTTCAGAAGGGAAAATTTGTAATATTTGTAATAATTTACTAAAGAAGTATCTAAGACTGAGATTTGAATCTTTGATGGCAAAAGATGGAGTGCATCTAACCAGTTCTGGTAAGATAGTATTTGCCTGTAATCTTATACAGTTGAAAAGATATTAGGTGAAAGAAAGACGACAGAAAAAAATTACCTTTCCCTCTTTTGTCCCCCCACATTTATATGTTTGTATATATGTGTATACACACATACATACATATATATATATACGTGTGGGAGAATATTATATATTATATGTAACATATAATATATACACAGGTATACATATACTCATATATGCATACACATATATGGATGGATGGATCCATATATGTGTATACATACATATATACATATATATATACATACATATGTAGGACCTCTTTTTTCTTGGGCTTTATCTCCTATAAATTTCCAAGCTTCTTTACTTCCAGTCTCTTGTAGCTTATAGCCTTAGAGAGCCTCCAGGCTGTGAAGAAGTTACACGACATGACTATGGTTATATACACATCCTGTAAGTATCAGAGACAGGACTCAAATTCAGGTCTTCTTGACTTCAAGATTATGACCACCAGGCTATGTTACATCTCATGTTTATAATCCATAATCCATACATATATATCAAAGTCTGGGGTGATTGAGTTAATCATCAAGTTACCCAGACCCATATAATGTAAGTGATACTATGTTTAATCAATGAATAAAGCTCAGTCAAAAACTTTAGAACAAGTGAGGAAAATCTTTGAAAGCCATGGATGAAATGAGATCAAGACCTGAAGTCTTCCAACTAGAAGTAGGATGTTGTCCTGTCTTCTTCTTATTGTTGTCATGCCTTCTGGGTCTTATTGAGTTATCTCAAATTTAGGAGTTCCTAGTCCTTGAAAGCTTTGAAGAGTCTGGAGGAGAGGTATCTAACATTTTAGGAGGGGAAGGGGAAGGGAATGAGGAAAAGGAAGCAATAAGCATTTCTTTTGATTTTTGTCTTTTTGGAGGGGGTAAGGCAGGGCAATTGGGGTTAAGTGACTTGGCCAAGGTCATACAACTAATAAGTGTTAAGTGTCTGAACTCAGTGAAAGGAAGCAGTGTGTGTCTGTCAAACAAGGAATAACAATGGAAGAAATGGAGTGGACATTCTGGGATCCATAGATAGCATAGATAGAACTCAGGTCCTCCTAACTCCAGGGCCAATGCCCTATTCACTGCACCACCTAGCTGCCCCTCAATAAACATTTCTTAAGTGTCCTCTGTGTACTAGATACTGTGATAAGTGCTTCACAAATATTATCTCATTTGATCCTCACATCAACCTTGTAAGGTTGGTGTTATTCCCCTTTTACAGTAGAGGAAACTGAGACAGACAGAGGTCAAGTGACTTGCCCAGGGTCATTAAGCTAGGAAATGCCAAAGGCTGGACTTGAACCTAGCTCACTCTATGTCTGACTCTACTCACTACATCACCTAGTCTGTATCTAGAAAGATTTTTTTTTTTTGGAGGGCAATTGGGGTTAAGTAACGTGCCCAAGGTCACATGGCTAGGTTTTTGTTTGTGTGTGCATTAAGTGTCTGAGGCCGGATCCGGACTCAGGTCCTTCTGACTCCAGGGCCGACGCTCTACTCACTGCGCCACCTAGCCGCCCCATAGAAAGATTTTAACAGGTTAAAATACTGGGGCATATATAACCTGATGGAACTTTTAAAGTATAATGATTAAATCTTAATGAGGCTTTTAAAAAAAACAAAACAACTTTACAAGGATTTGATAGAAAAATTATATCTAAAAAGTAGCTGAAAAAAGTATAAAATTTTCAATAGGTTGCAAACTCAATGGGAGATAACCGTTTGATGGAAAGGGTGGAAAAGCATTTGTGAAGCCAAGTGTTGGCTATACCAATAGAAATTTGAGACAATCTCTGCTCTCAAAGAGCACAAGTTCTAATTCGGGGAGATAACCCAGAGAGGAGGGCTCTTGCTCACATTCAGTTCATGGCAGATGGATAAGCCAGGTGATACTTAGCTTCTGGCAGGATGAGTAACAGGATCTGAGAGCCATCTACATAGCGGAGGGAACTGGACCATGAGAGCTGATAAGGTCACCGAGAGAGAGACTGTGGAGAGAGAAGATGGCCCAAGACAGTGCTATTCAGCGGGGAAGATGTGGACCTTGGCATTTCCATGCACTCGTTCATGTTGGCAGGAGTGCCAGGGAAGTTCCAAACTTCCTATAATTCTCAGAGAGTGGACCTCTTTCTGCAGGGCAGTGATAACACTATGTAGGTGGCATAGTGATTAGAGCACTGTACTTGAAGTTAGGAATGCCTGAGTTCAAATCCAGCCTCGGAAACTTTCTAGCAGTGTGACTCTGGGCTAGTCACTTGAGTTGCCTCTGTTTCTTCATGTAAAATAGAGATGATAATAGCATCTACCTCCCAGGGTTGTTGTGAGGATAAAATGATATTTTGCAAAGTTCTTTGCAAACTTTAAAGTACTATATAAATGCTAGTTATTATTACGACAACCAAACATGATCTGAGAGTACAATTAAAGGCATTAAGAGTATTCAGGTGCAAAGACCTGAAAGTTCTGCTATACTCTGCCTTGGCCAGGCCCCAACTGAAGTAGTATGTTCAGTACAGGGTATTCATTTTGAGAAATACAACATGCTTTTCACTCTGCCCCTCCTCTGCTGCTTGGAGGCATAGAACTGGAGTTCTAGTCAAATAAGAGGCTCGATACTGAAGGACAAAATCAAACAGAATACCAATGGAAAATGGGAGCACTGCTCCTCACCAGGGCTGGCAACTGAGTCCAATTGCTCTGCTCAGTAATGCACTAGCCAAGGCCAGAAGCACTCAAAATGCACTCGCCAACGACAACATCGATGGAATCTGGGGAGGAAACAATTCTCCCCATCAGTTGCACATTCTTCTACTATGAATCCAAGGAGCAACCTTACCCCAGGGACTCCGTAAGTGATGGTCAGTCCTTTGGAAGTATGAGCTAAATATCTTGTAGAAACTGTTATTCAGACTCTTTTACCACTCACTGGGGACATAGTCATTGAGAATGAAATAAAATCAAACGTTATACATCTTAGAAGTTCTAGGTTCAGATGAAACCCATTACAGTTTAGAAGAGCAGAGGGTCCGTAGTTTCTTGGGAGATGTTGCATTATTTTTATTACACATTTTCCTTGTTATTAAGTACTGTTATTTTACTTATTGAGTCTACGCTAAGACTAAAAAACAGACTTTATACTGTAAGCATTCATCTATGTTCCTGCCCATTTTTTTTTTGCTTTTTGGGGGGCAATTGGGGTTAAGTAACTTGCCCAAGGTCACATGGCTAGGTTTTTGTTTGCATGTGCATTAAGTGTCTGAGGCCGGATCTGAACTCAGGTCCTTCTGACTCCAGGGCTGACTCACTGCGCCACCTAGCCGCCCTGATTCCTGCCCATTTTTAAAAGTCCAATTCAAACCTCCCTAGTTTCCCCACTCTACCCCCAGCCATGTGTTGTAACCTAGGAAGTTGCTTACTCTACTACCAGATCTGGTTCTATAGTCACATCAACTGAGTCAGACTCCAAAATCCTATAGGAAGTATGTCTAGAGAAGTCATAGAAGTAATCTGTGGAAAATGGAAAGACTATTGGAGTTTGGCATTAGGAAATAAGGATTTGAACCTCCATTCTGCCATTTATTGGGCAAATCATTTCATTTATCTGAGCTCCTTATAGAAGAAATGGTGGGACTGAGCTAAATGACCCCCTAAATCCTTTCCAACTGATTTGGGTCTTTTTCTCCATTTATTCAGTGGGTGCTGCACATTAGGTACTCAGACTTGTCGATGCATGGCAAATTGGCACTTGGAGGCAGATGCTTAAATCTTCAGGAGAGTCATGGCAGCTGGGAAAGAAAAGAGGAAATGAGAAAGGAAAGGTAAACCTATTTTAATGGGATAGAATTCTATGGAACAAAGCCTTCTTTCAAGGTCTTCCTCCAGGAGTAAGTCAATTCAAGTGCCTCTTATGGAAACTGAAGTCCAATATGGATTCGAAGCCGATCCCAAAGAACATTTTCATTAAGTTTTCAGAGAGTGGATGTGCACACAACCAAGGAGCTCTTTTGCTGGGTTTGGGACTTTTTGCTTTTAGTAAAATGAAGCAGTTTCCTGGAATGGCACTCTCAAGGTCTCTCTGAACAACTTTGGTACTGATTGTGTGACATGGGAGACACTGGCACAGAACCACCCAACACGGTGTGCCCACATCAGAGAAGGTGCTGTGCTTGTAAGCAAAGCAGAATTGAAGGAGCTCAAAAGAAAGGCAAGATGTGCACATTTAGAGAATCCACCCCCAATGTTCACATGGACTATTTGTGCCTGACCTGTGGTAGAGCATTCCAAGCTCACATTGGTCTGATCAGCCACAGGGGGACACTGTGTAACTTCACCCCAACATGTGGTGCCATTTTGGTCCTCTGAGAACAAAACACAATAACCAACCAAGATGAAGCATCTAATTTTCTGTTGCTCTTTAAATCTCAAAGTTATCTAGGTGGTCTTCTCTTCAAAACCTAAGGGTCAAGATATTTTGAACAAAGGATGCACTTTACTTCAGTCCATCTCACTTTCATCCATTTTTATTCAGTGCCCTCTAGACATGTGGTACTATGCTAGGCACTAGGAGACAGGTCCGGTTAAAGGAAAACCAGTGCTGGTACAGATAATTTTCACTGGCTGCTTAACATCTGTTTAAGGGGAGAAACTAACCACAAAACAAAAAAAGCAACAGAACCCCCTCCAAATGATATTGAGATATATATATACACACACATATATGTATATATATATGCACATATATACATACCTACATACCACTCTGTGTTAATGTCTAGATATACCCACTTGATTGTATATGCATGCATATACAGGCATCTGTGGATATATAAATTAATCTATATGTTGCACACATACACACACATACACACACACATACACACCACAGATAGACAGATAATCTTGGTTAAGCTATCAAAGACACTATGTCTCTGCGTTTTAATGTAAACAGTCTGCCCTAATTGCCTGCAGCATGCAAAACTTGGGAAGATCCAGAGATTCACAGTTAAAGAATACAATTGGTATGCATGTGTCCTTTTCCATCCTCGGGTGGTTTTGTTGGAGCACCAGCGCCTCCTTGCCTATATGACCTTTAGGTTGGACTTTCAGAGCTGAGCTGGGGGTTCTGTTGAATCTCCAACCTAGAACAAGGCTTGCCGGGAACCTCTTGAGGTGACCAAACTTCAGGGCAGTGTTAACACACTGAAGTCCACGTGTGGAGTCCTGCAAACAGTTTTCCTTGGTGGGCAAATGCAGCAGATCAAGATGAGACAGTGCTTCTTTTTTTATTTTTTTATTTTTTTGCTTTCTGCAAATTCCTTTGTGTGCTAACGCATTTTGTAGTCATTAGATACAGATGTTTCACACAGCTGTCCCTTAAAGTCCAAGTCCACTGTGAAATCAAGGTCCCGCTGCCAAAAAAAAAAAAGGATGAGAGGTCAATTCACCTTCTGCCCTTCCTGCAGACAGAATTCATCAAATCTCTCCTACACAGGGAAGGACTTAGTTTACTTACTCCTACAGCTTTCTAGGGAAAGCAAACCATGGCAAGCACCCAATAACCTAGCCCTGCAACTTAGCATCCTCACAGGAGGTTTATTCCAAAATCTTTAAACTAAATCTTCTCTGTTGCAATGCAAATCTTGTTGGGAAATAGTATGACCTGGTGCAAAGAGCCCTGGCCTTGGCTCCAAGGGAGCTGGGCTATGATGTGGACTTAGACACTCATTAGCATTTTGGCCTTAGACAAGTCACTCACTTCCCCAAGTCACTTACTTCATTTCCTCATCTGTGAAATGAAGGGAATAAGACTCCCTTTTGCCATGTCACAGAGTTGTTTTAAAGATCGTATGTGTGAAACACAAACATGATCATATGTGTAAAAATGCTTGTAGACAGGAAGCATCATAAGCCCGTGAGCTGTTATTGCCTGCAGTAGATTTGTGGTTCCCTGTTGCCTGCTGAATAAAGTTCAAACTCCTCTCCTGGTATTCAAAGTTCTCTAAAGTTTAACCCCAACTCATTTTTCAAGTCTTAACTGATACGACTTCTTTCTATAGACATTACACTCCGACCAAATTGAACCAATCCCTGCTTTCTAAACCATGCTCTCTCACCTCTAAATCTCTGTTTGGGGTTCTCTCCATGCCTGTGATCTCATCGACTCCCGTGAATTGAATTATTATCTCTATGTTGATGATTCTGAAATCTATTTATTCAGACCTAACCTCTCTCTTGACTTCTAGTTGCATAACTTCAACTGCCCATTGGACATCTTGAAGTGTATTTTTTGCAGACATCCAAAACTCAACATGTCTAAAACTGAACTCATCATTCTCTCCCCCCAACCCATGACTCATCCAAGCTTCCCTACTACTATTGAGGGTACTACAATCTTCCCAGTCACCCAGGATCACAACTTATGTGTATTCCCAGACATCTTACTCTCTCTCACCCCTTCTTATTCAATCTATTGCCAAGTTATGTTGAATTTAGCTTTGAGAGAAGTTATTTTCCTGTTATATTAATAACCAATTATTAAATTATAATTAAGGCTTTTTCTCTCTATTTTCTTATTCAGAGACAAGGTCCTGCAAGTCAGGCAGTTTCTGAAGGATATCGCTGATAGATGAGGTCGCCCAAATCCTCCCAGAATATGCTCCTCCAATCTTAGGCAGGACCCCACTCAACTAGAAGACTACTTCTGTTTAGAGTGTAAATGGAATCTAATCTAGGTGAATTCCAGACTTAAAGCATTAAGTCCATGTTCTTTAACCCCTCAATTGGAGCTCATGAAGAAGAAAACCAACTAGAGTGGTCTAGGTATAGATAGATTTCTTTGTCCAGATTGCTGGAGGCAGTTGAGTCTCATGATCAAGCCATGTTTTCAGAAGGGGAAGCTGAATGAAGGCTTTCAGCCTACCTTCTCATTTGAAAGTCCACCCCTTTCATTAATTGTTCACCAATTGGAGTAAATTTTTCACCTGTTGGGGACACCCCTTTTCTAAAAATATATTAAAGCATTTGGTGTCTCTATCAGGTGTCTTTGATTACTGAGAGAGACCACTGACCACTAATTTATTATCAGCTAGCCCAATTAAAAAACGTATTATTAATTACCCAGAAACTCTGTCTCTCCAATTCCTCATTTGTGTCAGCCTCAATGTCACCTTTGCAATATCTCTTTAATACAATCCTTTCTCTCCGACACTATCACCACCTTGGTGCTGGCCCTCATCACCTTATGCCTGGATTATTATTGCAATAGCCTGCTAGTTGGTTTCCCTACCTCAAATATCTCCCCATTCCCAGTCATCCTCCCCTCAGTTGTCAAAGTGATCTTCCTAAAGTACAGGTTTGACCATGTCACACACACACACACACACACACACACACACACACACACACACACACACACCCCTTTGATAAACTCCAATGGCTTCCTGACACCTCCAACATCAAATTAAAAAAATTTCATTTGACATTCAAAGACCTTCATAAACTACCCCTCTCCCCTCCCCAACTACCTTTCCTGTCTTCCTATATCTTACTCATCCCCATGTATTCTGTGACCCAGTGACACTGACCTCCTTGCTGTTCCTCTCACAAGACACTCCATCTCCAGCTCCAGGCATTTTCACTGCCTGTCCCCCACACTTGGAATATTCTCCCACCTTATCTCTGCTCTTGGCTTCCTTCAAGTCTTACCTAAAATCCCACTTTCTATGGGAAGCCTTTCCTGATCCCCCTTAATGGGGATGCTTTTCCTCTATTGAATATCTCTAATTTATCCTTTATTGTATTAGATTTGAGAGCAATTACCATTTTTTGCCTTTCTTTGTATCCTACCCCATCGCCTATAAACATTTGTTGACTGACTGCCAGAAAGGTTCTCTGTCCATATCTTTGCCTGATGAATTCTTACCCAATTTTGAAAAGTCCAACTTGAGTGCCACCTTCTCCATGAAATCTTCCCTGATCCTCTCAGGAAAAAGGCACATTGTCTCTTGGATATAATGTTGAATTTTGTCTCATGCCTCCCACTTATCACATAATGCTGCATATCACAGTTATGTGTGATGTCTTATTTTCCTACCAGTCTCTAAACTCCATAGGGCCAAAAAACTGAAGGGGATCTTGTCTAAACCCTTCTTTCCACATAGTTTTAACATGGTGCTCTGCAAACAACAAGTTCTTAATGTTTGCTGAAGAGATTAATGATCCCTTCTCTTTTCAATGTGCTCTCAACAATGCTCTTTTTAATGAGCTGCTAGGTGGCACAGAGGATAGAGCACTGGGCCTGGAGTCAGGGAGACCTGAGTTCAAATGTGACCTCAGGCACTTACTGGCTATGTGACCCTGGGCAAGTCATTTAACTCTGCCTCAGTTTCCTCATTTATAATATTATCTGATGAACGAAATGGCAAACTACTTTGCCAAGAAAGCCCCATATGGGATCATGAAGAGTTGGACATGACTGAACAATAAAACTCTTTTCTAGACACGACAGAGAGGCTAGGAGGGAGGGTCAAAAGAGTCTCTGAACAAAAGGTTCTCATTCTCAAGAGTAAAAGTGCCCAAGTCCATTCCCTTATTTCCATTGGGCTATATTCAAAGAAACTTCTGGATTCCCTCCATCTCTTTTGATTGTACTCAAGGTACTTAAAAACTCCTGCTGGTGATTTACCCTCTGCAATGAAGCCTAGTATGGGAATCTTTGTTGATGTCCCCCTGAAGGATCTTTTTAAGCCCTTCTCCTTTTCCTCAACCTCTAGACCAGAGAGCCTCTCCTGTAATTTGCCCTCTCTGTACTCACCACATTTTTTGCATTTGGTTTCATGGAAATGGTCCCATAGATCTCCTCACCCCTCCTGACAGTGAGATAATCTTCTAAGTAGAAAACTGTCTGCTTCCAGTGGGTGTAAGGAGCATCAGGGGCTGTGGGGTAAACAGGAGAAACAATAAAGCATGAGAGAAGGGACCTAGAAACACACACACACACACACACACACACACATACACACACACACAATCTGGAAGAGTTTTAGCCCAAGGCTCTTCTTGAACATATCCTGACACGTATTACTGCCTTGCCAATACTCTCTCCCATCCTAAAAGGAACCAGTGCCTGTACAATAGAGTCTGGCAACCCAGAATCCCTATTCTGACATTTTAGTTGGCCCTGCCCACCACTAGCAATGCCCCATGCTAAAAAAATGCCTTCTTTCCTATCCTAATCATCAGAACTCTTTTTTTTTTTTTTTTGCTTTTTTGGAGGGCATTTGGGGTTAAGTGACTCACCCAAGGTCACATGACTAGTTTTTTTTTTTTCTTAAGTGTTTGAGGCCAGATTTGAACTCAAGACCTCCTGACTCCAGGGCCAGTGTTCTATTCACTTGTAATGGAAATGCAGATTTGAATATCTTCCCTGCCCATAGGCCCTTTGATTGGCTTAAGAGACTTTGATTGACTTAAGTGACTCTGAGAACCTTCTTTAATTTGAAAGTATATTCTGCCTCCTAATAGGCTGAATGTGGTCACATGGAGCCTGTGGTAGGAGGCTTGGTTTACAGGAATGACCACACCTTGATGCTGTGTGATTGGGCAGTGGGTCAAGAGGGTGGTTACATTCTCTGAGCCAGGAGAAGACTATATAATCCCTCATTTGAGGCCTTGCTTTGGGGCTCACTTTGAGAAGTGTGTGATTTGACCAGATGAGACTCTGGGAAGCCGTTGTTGAGAGCCCCCCAGCTTTGAAAACCCAGATGTTGATGCTTCCCTCTCTGGTAACTGTGATTTGGTATTGATGTAATGATTGGACAGTTTGGAAGCCTGTCTGCTTGATCTGTTTGTTTCTCTGTTTTAAAACTACTGTCTGTATACTCTGAAGTTTGGATTTTGGTATTATTGATAATTGTTGGACAGTTTGGAAGCCTGTTTGATCTGTCTGTATGCTCTGAAGTTTGGGGTGCTGACCTTTTCCCCCTGAACTAAGTAATATATGTTTGTTTGATTAAAGTAAGCTTGTTAAACCATTTTGAGTTGCTTTCCTTTACAAAAGCAGATCTAAGAACCTGTGTTGGCAGTCACCCTGGGGATATTGGGGTGCTTGCTGCTACATCACTGCACCACCTACTTGCCCCTGTCAGAACTTTTAATTCCATAGATTCTAAGCATCCCACTTAGGAGTATGGAGGAAAGCAATTAGATTTAATTTATTCACACTGAATTGTGAATGGCTGTTTGTTAGACCTCCCCAGACACACCCTAAAGAATCTATTTGGTAGAATTTTAGTTGAAATGATAAAAAGGAATGGAGACTTTTGGAAACTGTCTAGGACAGCCTAGGGAGTAAGAGACCTTTCATATATATTCTTAATTTACTGTATACCCTACAGGATAAATTCACATCTGAGTAAACCTGGTCCTGATTTAATGCCTCAAAACTACCTCTCCTGCTATGCCTATTTACTGGAAAGAACATTGGATCAGAGAACTTAAGATTCAAATTCCACTGTCCTTATACTGTTCAAAGAATGCTGGATTTGAAATCAGAACACATATGTTGAATGAATGACTGAATTGTAGATAAGTCTCACCTATAAGGCCTGGACTCCAAAATTGCAATAAAATTAGAATTCCAGCTCTGCCACTTACTGAGTATGTTACCCTTTGAATGTTACTTAAGCTATCTCTATGCTCAGGGGCCTGGGTTACTCAAACTTATAAATATATGGGGGGAAAAAAGCAGCTGAGGGGACGGTGCTTCAATTTCTACATCTACATCAGAAGAAGAGAGAAGGATTGGACATCTTTTAGAGAACCTCTTAACCTGGCATTTGTGAGCCTGGAATTTTAAAAATATATTTTGCTAATTTTATTTACATTTTAGCTGGTTTATTTTTTTAATTTTATGTATTTTATCTAACACATTTAAAAACAATGATCTAAGACGGAACCCATAGGCTTTAGCAGACTGCTGAAGGGGTCTACAATGAAAAAAAAATGTTGAGAATCCCAGTTCAAAGATCTCTTCTAGTTAGAAATTTAACATCCAATGAATCACGGCAAGAGCTTTTAGGAGAATAAATGAGATATTAGGCTAAATTGTCTGGGACTAGGCCTCCCAATTACAACTAGTCTATACTAGCCAGACTTGTGGCCAGTCCTACTCCTGGGCCTTCCTTCCAGCCTCTAACTTTTCTGACTATGTGAAAGGAAGTTAGATATTAATTCCCACCCTTACCACCCCCAACTCTGGCTCATAGCTTACTTATTCCACACCACACAATAATGAAATTACCAATTTGACAACTCAATTGGAGACATTCAAGTCTATTATCTTGCTGTGATCAGACATCTGTTAGAGAGCTTGCCTTTTCATAGGCCCACCTACATCAACATCATGTAGGGATTTGACTCAGTTCCTTGCACAAATGAATGCTAAGCTCTCACAGGAACCTAATTATGTGGTTATTTTGGAGTCCAGACCTTATAGGCAAGACTTCCTTTTAATTCAGTCATTCATTCAACATTTATTAAATACCTACTGCTTAGAGGATGGTGGATTTCTTGATGTAGAGCTCTGGAAATCCAGGCTTCGCTAAGGCCCATTGGGATTCAAATAGAACTACTTGAGTATGCCTTAAGACCAAATCACTCTGACCCTCACTGACTGGCCAATAAGTCCCAATCCAAGCCTCTGTTGATCCTTGTTTGGGTTTTGTTGGCTTAGAGTAGATGTAGATAACGATTGTTTCTGTTCTGGCCAGAAACCCTTAGGGTCTTTCCCTCTCAGATTGATTTTTTTTTTAATAGGTCGGGTTCTTTGGCCTATTTAAAAAAATGAGGCTATTTTTTGCCTCATTTCTTACCTAGCCTTAATCACTTAAAGAGTGTTGCCTCAGACAAACTGAGACCTGGGAAAGGCCTTAGCATAGAAGTTTCTCACTACATCCAGGGCCATCTCCAGGTGTCCTGATCTATATCTTGCCACTTGACCCAGATGGCTCTAATGGAGAGAGTCAAGCTGGTGACTTTGCACAGCTCTGCCTCACTTCAATCCAATTCACTTGCAAGTCAAAACATCACCTTCCTGAAGTCATTGGTCCTCTTTGAAAATGAAGGATGAACAACAACAAATACCTACTATGTGCAATGGTAGGTTTGGGTATAATATACACAATGGTAAAAGATACCCTCCCAGTCCTCAGGGAGTTTAGATAAGATACATATGTATCCATATTATTGGTTCCTCTACTTAAAGAATTCTTATTTTAAAATTAAAAAAAAAAAGAATTCTTATTTCATAAATGTGTTTATTTCCTTTACTGAGCAGATTCCCATCACTCTAGTCTTTCTTCATGAGTTACTGTGGTCCAAAAATAAAATAAAATCAACCCCTAGTAGGGATTCATCTGTTGATGAGGACTTTTCAGCATTTAATTAGGTTAGCCTTCAGACAATCAAACACAAAGTCCTGGGCTTGTACTTGAAACCTGATCAGCTCTGCTGAGCCTGTGAAAGGATGTGTCCTGTGATCACCTTCATACCATGCTGAGCCACTGGAGGAAGACCTTGGTGGAAGTGCCCAGATGAGAATAAAATATATGCAAAAGAGAATTCATTGAAAAATTCTATAAGATCAGACAAAGTGGCTCTTCTTCCTAAGGAGATCAGGGAAGGTTTCATGGGGGAGATAGCATATACTGTATGTGGTTTATTATTATGTGATATATATTATCATTAGCTATGGTGTAGAGGGGGAAGCACAGAGTTCAGGGCAGAATGCTCTGGGTTCACATCCCCGCTCCCTTACTTTCTATTGCCATGACTGTCAACGAGTCATTTCACTACTCTGTAATACAATAGAAATTAAGAATTTTCAAGTTCAAGGGACAGTCAGGAGCCTTCTAATGGGACCCAGGGCGAGGTAAATGTCCCAGTGAGTGACATCAGACAAGAAAACCTACTTCAAATGCTGACTAGTTGGACGATTCTGGGAAAGTCACAGATCCATTCTATGCCTCCATCTCAAGGCAGCCCATGCGATTTTGGACATTTTTCTTGACACCTACCCAAAATCTGTCTCTTTGAAATTTTTACATTGTTCCCTCATTCTGCTTTCCAGGGTCAAATAGAACAAACTGAAGCCCTCCTTTATATGACAACCTTTCAAATACTTAAAAATACTTAATCTCCTCTTCTCCAGGCTAAACACCTGTTTCTTTAACTGATCCTTATTGATATGGATTCACGACCCTTCCCCACCTCTTGTGGACACTCTCCAGTTTACCGATGTCATTCTCAAACTGTGACACCCAGAACTAAACATAATACTCCATATGACAGGGGTAGAGTATGTCAGGACTATCACCTCCTGGTTCCTGGGAACTAAGCCTCTCCTCATTGTAGCCTGAGAGATAGCATTGTTGTTTGGGGCTGCCACCTCACACTCATTAAGTTTATAGTCCATCAGGACCATCAGATTGTTTTCAAAACAATTGGTATCTAGCTATTCCTCCCTCTTCTTGGTGAAATTGATTCTTTTTTATTTAAATTTATGTTTAGTTTTCAACATTCATTTCCACAAGATTTTGAGTTACAATTTTTCTCTCCCTGTCTATCCCCTACCCCTTACCCCAAAATAGCAAGCCGACTGAATACCCCTTCCCCCAAGCTGTTCTCTCTTATATTCTCACCCCTTCACCCTTCTAACTTTCTAGTAGGGCAAGATGGATTTCTATACCCTAGTACCTGTATAGGTGAAACTGATTCTTGAAATCTAAGTATAAGACTTCACAGTTATTCCTTACACTAGATGCTTCATCTGTCTCCACAGCTTTTCAATGGCTGTCTCTCATGCTTAGAAGGCTCTCCCTCTTCACCTACACTGCTTAGAATCCTCGGTTTTTTGTTCTACTTTAGCAATATCTTTCATATAAAAACCACTTTCTCTCCTCAGACATCACCACTATCTTGGTTCAGGACCTCATCACCTCAATACCTGAGGCAATACAGTAGCTTTCAGATTGATTTCACTGACACAGGCCATTCCCCATTTGTTTACTCAGCTAACAAAGTGATCTTTCTAAAGCATAGATCTAACCATGTCTTGCTGCTGGACTCCAATCACCCTGGAGAAGTAGGTGAGGCTGAAGACTTTGCACAGCTCTGCCTCACTTAAATCCAATTTGCTTGAAAGTCAAGATATTACCCTCCTGATGTCATTGGTTCTCTTTGAGAATGAAGGAAGAACAACCACCTACCCATACCCACCTGACCCCTGCCATTCAATAAACTCCAGGGGCTCCTTATTATCTCCAAGATCAAATATAAAACCATCTGTTTGGTTTTTTGAATCCTTCAAAACCTGGTTTTCTCCTATCTTGCTCATCCCTGTATACTCTGAGTTCCAGTGACACTGGTCTCCTTGCTTGTTCCTGCCCTAAGATAATCCACCTCCTGATTCTGGCCCTATTCTGTGGCTGTCCATCAGGCCTGCAGCTCTCTCCCTCCATGTCTTTACCTCCTGACTTCCTTCAAATTTCAGCCAAAATCCCACCTTCCCTGGGAGATCCTCTCTAATCCCCGTTAATGCTGGTGTTTTCCCTCTTGATTGTCTCCAACTTATCCCATCTATATCTTCTTTGTATGTTGTCCCCCCTACTAAACTGTGAGTTTCTTGACAGAGGGACTGGTTTTTTGCCCTTCTTCACAACCCCTGAGCTTAGCATGGTTCCCAGTACACAACAGGTGCTTAATGAATATTTACTGATTTATTTAATGATTTGCTCTGAGACTGAGATCCAGGGCTACTTTCTGTGGGAAATCTTCCCTGGTCCCCTTCCCCAACCCAAGCCCTTTAAAGTTGCCAACTATTTACACTGGATATATCCTATATGCACACAGTTTTTTATCTGTTGCCTCCACCATTAGAATGTAAGTTCCTTGAGGGCAGAGATCCCCTTTTTCTTTTTCATATCTGCTACACTTTGTTCCTATGCCAGCCAGACCCTGCTTCATAGAAAGTACTTAATAAATGTTTGTTGACTGATTGATTTCATTTCATCTTATTAGATCCAGCAACGTCTGTCAAGATCTTTTTGTATCCTTACTATATCATTCACTGTGTTCATTTTACCTCCCTGCTTGGTATCAAATATCAAATATGTTAAGTGAGGAAGCTGAAGTAGCTAGCTTCTGAGGTTCTTTCTACCTCTAAATTTTATTATGATCCTAATTAGGAACTCTTGGGGGCAGTGAGAGAGCATAGTAGATAGAGCACCTGGCCTGGAGTCAAGAGGAGCTGAGTTCAAATCCAGCCTCAGACACTAGTTGTATGACCCTGGACAAGTCACTTAACCCTGTTTGTCTCAACTTCCTCCTCTGTAAAAATGATCCAGAGAAGGGAATGACAATCCACTCCAGTATCTCTACCAAGCAAACACCAAATGGAGTCATGAAGAGTGGGACATGCCTGAAAAATGACTGAACAGCAACAATTGCATGTAAAGCCCTTCGAGGGAAAGTACTGTTGCATTTTTTGTATGAAACCCAAGGATCTGGTCTGTATATCCTGGTGAATAGTGCTGAACAAAAATTTATTGATTGACAGATTGAGTGTGAGTTGCAATTGTCTTATTACAAGAGTTCAATATCGGTAAGCTTGTTATGTTTATGTTGGCAATGGTGGGGGTCGTAGGGATACTTTGAGTGTGGGCAGGGTTTACCGGTACTTCTATGGTTGAGAAAATGATTCTATTCTTCCATGTTCTTTGTAAGAAACTGGTTTAATCAGCTGATGGTGGTTTCGATAGGACAGGTGTCTTTCAACTTGTAAATCTACATGGATATAAATGGAAACATCAAGAGTGGTGCATATTGGGGCGGCTAGGTGTCGCAGTGAGTAAGAGCCCCGGCCTCGGAGTTGGGATGACCCGAGATCAGATCCGGCCTCAGAAAATGAGCACCCACGAATAAATAATGACTAGCCGTGTAACCTTGAGCAAGTTACTTAACCCCAACTGCTTTAAAAAAAAAAGAGTGGTGCATATGTATAGATGGAAGATAATATGTATTATATATGAAATATAACATATATAGTATAAAAGGAAGATTGAAAATATATGTATGTATATAAATACAAATACATACATACACATACATGTATATGTAAAATGACATAGCAATATAAATGGAAAAACCAACACCAAAAAACAATCTAAACTGATTGTTGCAAAATTGTGAAGTTTAGTCCCAAATAGAAGCTATGAGAAGGTACTTCTCTTGTTTCTTTGCCAAGGTAGGGTATACTGCATGTAATGTCAGACATTTTTTGTTATGTTGGTTTATTTTGCCTAACTGATTTTTCCCTTCTTTCTTATTATTTACTATAAAAAAATGGTTCTCTGTGTGGAGTAAGGAGAGGGCTATGTAGCAATACTTACAATAGCAATACTTATAGATTAAAATTTTTCTACAAAATGAAGTCCACCTGCTCCCAGCCCCCTTCTCTGCCAATTGGCTATAAAAAAAAAAGTTCCCCCAAATAACAGTCTTGTCTTGAGCTCTGTGTTGAGAATTACTCAAGGAATGACTGACAGTGCTATCCACCCCCATCCACCACCTACACTAGCTCAGACAGACAGGTGTCTTTCCTGTTCTTAAAGACCTTCAAACAAAAAAGCAGCCTTTCCCCCTCATCTCTTCTGATGCCCCATGAGAATATATGAAATGCTTCATTGGGCTCAGACCCAGTTCTTACCCAGCCTAGACAGAGTGCTCTTTCTGGAAGAGGCACAGAATACAGTGGGAGGGCATGGTTTGATTAAGTTTAATCCAACAAACATTAAGTGCTTTGCATTTCATTGTCCTTGTGAATGTCACCCTCAAAAATCAGACTTTTAGCACTTTATAGTTTACAAAACATTTTTTATGTATTACTTCATCTGTTCCTCACAAGCAGAGATTTAACCAGGGTCAGGCAAATGGGACTTAGAACCAGGACTTTTTCATGGGTCAGAGGAAGCTGCTTCCCTTCCTCCCTCTGTAGTCATCTGCCAGTTGACCACCCATTGCCTATGGTACCACCAAAAGTTTCCTAGGTGGCCTCTCCCAAATCCCATCAGGGTTTTCTAGATACTCTGCACTACTGCCACCATCCACGCCCAGCTGAATTTTCTCCAGATGTCAGGATTCCTAGTTATGGTTCTGCTCATGGCAATTCTGAGGTCGGTAGCACAAATATATTTGCACTGGTCCTCATTTTTCCTGAAAGGTAATGTGGCATATTATATAGAGAACTTACCTGGAAGCCAGAAAACCTGTATTAAAGTTTCACCTCTGACAAATATTGGCTGTGCCATATTCTAGGTCCCTCAGTGGTCTAGGCAATTATGACATTTGACAGAGAAAGGCCCACCTGTACTGATAGAGGACACTTCCATTCCTATAATAGTGACATCACAGATCCAGTCCTAGTCTCTATTCCTGTTTTACAAATGGGGAAACTGAGGCTCAAGCAATAAAGTGACTTGTATAAGGTAACACTGGCAGGTTAGTGTAAGGGACTTAACTTGAATCCAGGTGTCCCGATTGCAAGTTGCATTCACTCCATACTACCCCCAAACATCCTGTATTTCCCAAGATAATTCACTAGGGAGCTATCAACATTGCCTTTATCTAAGAAGTGTAGAAAATTAGACCTGGAAGAGACCTTTGAGATCATCTAATTTAACCCCTCTCCTTTATAGTCAAAACACTTCCTGATGTATTTTCAATCAACACTAACATGAGCTAATGAGTTCCCTAAGCTAATTACTCTGTGTGTTAAGCAGCAGATGGTTTTTTCTCTTCAAACTCTCTCGGACTTCAAAGGAACGTTGCTCAAGGCTGGTACTCTGTATAGGATCAGAGCCTGGCTCCAAAGATGAGCTCTGTCTGAGGTTATTTTGGTCTGCATGCTCCAGAATTGGATGAACATGGCCCTATTCACATGGCCTGAGTTGGGAGAGACTCCCATCCTTCCTGCTTTCAACCTGGGTTCTTGTCAGCCATTGAAATGGTCCAATGGGGGTGGCTAGGTGGTGCAGTGAATAGAGCACCAGCCCTGGAATCAGATGAACCTGAGTTCAAATCCAGCCTCAGACACTTAACACTTACCAGCCGTGTGACCTTGGGCAAGTCACTTAACCCCAATTGCCCTGCCTTTCCCCCTCAAAAAAAAAAAAAAAAAAGAAATGGTCCAATGATCTTGATCTGACCTCTTAGAATAGGTTACTTCTCCATCCCTGCACTCATTGAAGCTCTTTATAAAACCTTGCTCCCTCTCTAGCTCCATACACAATTTTGCAGGTTTGTGATTTTCCTTAAGTTTAGATGAGACCAGTGGGGAGTCACTCAACCAACTCAGCTAATTCCAGGGGCTTCCTATTTCCTCTAGAATAAGATAGAAACTCTTCTGCTTAAGCTCTTAAGGCCCAATAAACCTTTCCAGACTCACTGGACATTATTACCCCTCCTTTGGTTGTGATCTAGCCAAACTGGCCTTCTCACTTCTGCATGACACCCCACTGTGTGCCTACTCACAGGCTCTTACCCAAGCCTGGAATGCACTCCCTCCTTATCTCAGAGCATCTTTCTTTCTTTAAATTGCAATTTAGGCAGTATCTCCTCATTAAGCCTTTTCATTCCCCCTTCTCCAATTGCTTGTGCCCTTCTTCCCAAACTACCTCGAACTTTAACTCCTTTGTGTTTATATGTCTGTGTCCCTCCCTGAGTTCAACTCTGGCCTGAGACAATTATTAGCTGTGTGACCTTGGGTAAATCACTTAACCCCACTTGCCTCAGTTTCTTCATCTGTAAAAAAAAAATGAGCTAAAGAAGGAAATAGCAAACCACTCCAGTATCTTTGTTAAGAAAACCCTAAATGGGGTCACAGAGAGTTGGGCATGGCTGAAGTGACTGAAAAGCTATATATCTATATATGTACACACATATACATGCATATATATGTGTATATGTGTACATAGTTATATGCATCACATGCACATATATGCTCATATACATATATGCACATGTGTATAGTTATATACATATATTATATACACATATATATGTATATGTATGTGTCTGTGCATTGTGTGTATGTATATATATGTGTGTGTGTGTGTGTGTGTGTGTATATGTATATATGCATATATATTGGTTGGTTGGTTGTTATCCTTCGTTCTCAAAGAGGACCAAAAGTTTCAGTGTGCCTGACTATGGCTGATCAGACCAGTATGAGCTTGGGATGCTCTACCACAAGTCAGACACAAATAATCTGTGTGAACATTTGGGGTGGATTCTCTAAATTTGCTCATCCTGCATTTCCTTTGAGCTGTTTCAATTCTGCTTTGCTCGTAGAGCCCAGCACCTTCTCTGATGTGGGCTTACCATGCTGGGCAGTCCTGTGCCAGCATCTGCCATGTCACACAATCAATAACAAAGCTCTTAAGAGAGACCTTGAAAGTGTCCTTGTATCACTTCTTCTGACCACTATGTGGACAGAAGACAAAAGATATATGCTTATATATACATTTTTCATGCTTTTATGTATTGTTTGAGAGTGCTTCAGAGACTTGAAAACTGTTTAGCAAAGGTGCCTACTGCCTTCCATTTGGCAGGCATTGGACTAGAAGCTATGAATCCCTGAATAAAGCAAAAGTCCTTGTCCTCAAGGAGGTTACATTCTTTTGGAACATAGGAGGTTAAAGAGAAAGGATATGCCAGAGAAGCATAGAATCTGATTATTTTAGATCTAGAGTAGGGACCTGAAAGATTACCCAATCCAGTGCCTTTATTTTATGCATAATGAAATTGTGACGAAGCGAGAGAGGAAGCAGATGTCTTCATGATCACACAAGTTAGTGGTAGAGCCAAAATTAGAGCTTCTATTTCCTTATAGTCCAGAGTTTTCCTAGTAAGTTATTCCTAAAGGAATCAGTAGCTTGGTTCTCAGCTTCCCTGCTGATCCAATCCTACCTTACCTACCCCTGAATAAAACCTCTTGGTAAATGTGGTTAAAATATATGATGCCATAGGCATAGGGAACTACTAGTGTGTAAAGTCCTCCTCTAAGACAAGCAGGCAATTTAATCATAAATTATAACCTCACAGAATTGTCTGGGACACTAAGGGTTTAAATAACTTGATCAGGGTCACATAGCCAGGGTTTGTCAGTGCTGACCCCAAGTTTTTTCTGATTATGAGACCAAACCTCCACTCACTATCCTAATTGGTTTAAGATCTTTAGATACAGAGCACATAAAAAGAGAAAGTTTGGAAACAAGAGGGGGCATCCATTAGCTGGTGACAACTCCAAGGACATACCCTACCCCAAATACTGATCTATGAAAGAGTCATTAACAGATTATTTCCAAGCTTCATTAGTGTATGACAAGATCATGTTTGAGAGTGGGTCAGTGGGCAACTATGAGGCACAGCGAATAGAGCACTGGCCCTGGAGTCAGGAGGACCTGAGTTCAAATCTAGCCTCAGATACTTACTAGCTGTTTGACCCTTGGCAAGTCACTTAACCTCAATTGCCTCCAAAAAAAAAAATAGAGAGAATTGGTCACACAAAGCCAGGGCAACAGCTGCCCTAGAAGTAATCACTGGATTACTAGGTTTTAGGAGAATAGGGAAGAAAAGGAGATAGACTCCCCTGGACCAAGTAGAAGCTAAAGCCTGGAATTTAGGATCAGAAGATCATGGGGTTTCAGACTTAGAACTAAAAAAGGTTTTCTAAAGTGATCGATTCTCTCATTTTTCAGGTGAGGAAACTGAGGCCCTGAAAACTGAAGCAACTTAAGGCCACATCCATGCAAAGTTCAAGTCTTTGACTCCAAATCCAGTTTGTTTTCTAGAAGACTTTACTGCCTGTGATTCTATGCCCTGCATTCCCCACAGAGGACAGCCTGGGAGAAAAGGGAAATAAAATTAGATTCACACAATGACTTACATTGCATTTTGAACGTTCAAATCCCATTTCCAGTATTTGTCTTTGACTGTGTGGGGCCATGATTAGAGCATGACAGTTATGGCCACAGCTGTAAACTAAGGGAATTACAGAGCAAATACTGGAGCTCAAGATTTTTAAAATAAGTGCACTGTATTGCTTCAGGCCCTTAGTTACTCATCTGAAATCTTCAGGTCTGAGCAGCTCAATCACATGGCTGTGGAGGCTGGGAGGGTTAGGGGATGGATGTTAAGTGTCAAGAACAACTGGGACCAGCTTACCGACTTGGCCGGTGGTACTGGCAGGCACAGGAGAGCAGACAGACAACTTATTAGAGAAATTCTCTTACGTAAAGGCAGCTAGGTAGTATAGTAATGAATAGAACGCTGAACCTGGAGTTAGGAAGACCTGAGTGCAAACCCTGCCCCAGATAGCTGTATGACCTTAGACTAGTCATTTCACTTCTTCATTTAGCCTCATTGTCCTTATCTGTAAAATGGGAATCACAAGAGTTTTTGCCTCATAAAGCTGTTCTAAGAACCAAATGACTCTGCCATATATATCCAGGGCTCAGGGCTCAAATTGGCCATGATTAGCCACAAAGCACTTTTTCTTTGAAAAAACTATTATTTCTCCTTACTTTACCCCCTCCTTGCAGCACTGGCCCTCAGGATGGTGATAATAAAGCCCTTTTCAATAGGACCTTTGTCTTTAAAAGCACTTTTTTTGTCAGGCAAGGTAGTTAGTTCCACTGTCATTTTCCCATTTTACAGATGTGGATACTGAGCCTTTAAGTGATTCATTCAATGCCGTCTGTCTAACTAGTGTTAGAGCCAGGATTCTGCATCTGCAGCTTTAGCTCTGCCCCTGGGAAACAGTTACCCTGCCTCATCCATAGCAACCCTGGGCTGCTGGTATGTAGTACCTGAAAAACGCTTTTTCATCATGGCTCATGCATACATAATATTGTCTGGTTAAAAAGAACTTATAAGGATTTTCCAGGCTCAGGGACCTGAGGGCCGAGGCAGAGTTTGCCCGTGTGTGATCTCGGAGGGCCCATTTAGAAGCAAGATGGCACCCAAAACAGAAGAGAGGAGGAGGAAAGAAGGGAAAAGCCAAAGCTACACTCATGGATGGCCTCCCACTAGAGGAAATAAACTAGGAGCAGGTAGATGAGCACATTATGAGAATTCAGGAGGAGCTAGACAGGGAAAGGGAGGAACTCAACTATAAGCTGGAGAGAGACAAGATTCACACTTTCTGGGGAATCACAAGGAGGCAGCTGGAGGAGGAGAAGGCCAGGCTACGGAATAAGGAGTGAGAGATGGAAGACGCCAAGAAGAGGCACCAAGTAGAGACTGAAGTTGACAAACATAAAGTGAAGCATTTGCTGTACAAGCACCAGAACAGCCTAACAGAGATGAAAGCCAAAGGAAGCCCATCCTTGGAAGCTGGCAGCAGGAGGAGCCCAGGACCCAACAGAAGGAGATGCACGAGAACTTGGGAGCCTGGGGCCCAAGAGAAAGAGATGCCTGAGAATGTGGGAGCCCAGGACCCAGGAGCAGATACGCATGAACATGGGCTGCCTCAGTGTGGACCTGAAGGGGCAGGAGCTGGTGGGGAAGAACCTACCCCTGAAACGTGATGAGATCTCTCGGATGAGGAACGACTGACAGACAAGCACAAGAGATGGAGTCCAAGTATGGCAAGAAGATGGAAATGCTCCCAGATGAGCTAAGGCTCTGGAGGAGGACGGAGATCCACTAGGCAGAAGAGAGGAAGCACAGCCAGATCAACACCCTGATGGAGAACCACAAGAAGTCCTTCAGCAATAGCAAGAACTAGCACAGCGGCATAAGACAGAGCAATCATGCTCAGGAGCTCTCAAGGACATGAAAAAGACATGTGGCAGGGGTGATGGTCCAGAGCAGGAGGCTGGCGGAGCCTCTGCAGAAGGCCTGGTACTCACTGCTGGGGCTCCAGAGGAAATTAATCACGTATGAGTAGGATAAGCATTCCCTGGCTAGCACAAAAGCCCATTTGGAAGTTACAGGGAAAGAATTAAAAGATCTTCAGTGGGAGCATGAGGTGTTAGAGCAGAGTGAGATGATCTATTATTTCAAGTTCACAAAGGCCATCCAAGAAGTACAGCAGAAAACTGGCTTCAGGAATCCGATCCTGGAGTGTATGCTGATGACGCTGGCAAAGGTGATGGAGAGGAAGGATGTGTGGTGGAACAAGATCCTCTCCACCACCTCCAACCTGGACCCTCAAGTTCCCTCGGTGATCTCCCGAAAGCTGGTGGAATCTAAAAGCAGCGCCATCAAGGACCTGCAGTCCTGGGCTGCAAGGCACACAAGGACTTGCTCTGACCCTATGAAGCCAAGCTCCTTGCCTTTGGCATCCCCCTGGATTGTAGCGAACTTTCAGAAGTCTCACTGCTTTGCCAATGAAATGTTTCCCTCCCATATATTATCCTCTGAAAGGCTACAGGGCAGACAAGCAAGAGGATGTAGTACGAAAGGAACGTTTTGGGGTCCCTTGACCTTGCTCCCCTGTCGTATACAGTTACCTACAAAGGTTACAGGGCAGATAAGTAAGAGGACATGCAATCCTTTTTGTTTATGCCTCGAGGTCTGGTCCTAGAATAATACCCTAATAAATAATTAACCTTAAGCCAGGGTAAATAGTAAACAGGATTAAGGGAGGCTCCTTCTACATTATCTGCATTCCTTTGATAGGATCTTCCTACATTGTCTACATTCTCTTGGGGGGGGGGGGGGTTCATAAAAACTCTGTGAGCTCCTTGCATCTTTGGCTCTGTATGAAATGGTCTTGTAATAAACAGACTATTAATTACAACACCATCTCTTATTCTCACCTCCCTAGCCCACCAACTACACTGGCCGCAGTACTGGATAACATAGGGTTCAAGTCTCTGGAGATGTTGGTGGTAGGACAGAATCTGGGGCACGACCCAGCTGGGCTAGTGTCCATGCCAACATAGCCTGGATGGACCATGGCCTCCCCTCCTCTCCCAGCCACAGCTGCTGATGGCTGAGGGGCTGAGGCCTGCTGAAGCCTTCAGAACTGCTTGCTCTGGATCAGGACCCTTTTCATAGACTCAAGGTCATTTATTTTTTTAAAACTGTATCATCAACAAATGAACAATTTTAACTTGTCTATGCCTCTTTGCCTTGCTCTGTCTCAAGGCTGCATTAAAGTAGGCCCCTGTGTAGGGGGGAAAAAAGAACTTATAAGTTCAGAGATTTAGAGCTGAGTTCAAAGTTATTCTTTTTCCAGTGAGAGAATGGAGAACTACAGAGATAAAGTCATTTGACCAAGGTCACACAGGTATTACGTGGAAGAACCAGGATCAGAACCCAGGACCTCTGACTCTGGATATAGTTCTCTTTCCAAATCTTTACCACATTCCTGGGAGGCAGGTGGTACAAGTGCTTTTATTTCAATTTACAGATGTGGAAACTGAGGTTTATAGAAATAACCTGATTTGCCCAAGGTCACATAGGTGGGTGGTAGAAGTCAGAACTCGAACCCAATCTATCCATTGATTTTTTTTCTATTCCATACTTTCCATTCTTTCTCCACTTTACCTACTCAGCATTATTGTGAAGGGGAAATGATAAGTTAGATAGATAGGCATACCAAGATTCTGGGGGCACCCTACTTAGTTGATAGTCAAGCTTCTAGCTACAACCTGCCCCTATCTACTTTTGCAGTTTTGTCTCCAACTTTCTCCAGCCAAGTGGTCTCCACAGCATCTACTTGAATATTCTTCTGTCCATACCTCTGCATCTGCTATCTCATCCAACAGGATCCAGTTCTCTCTTTAAATCCCACTAATCCTTCCAGAAGCTAGGAGAGCAGTTGGTAGAGTGCTGGGCCAGGAGTCAGACCTGAGTTCAAATTTGACCTCAGACACTTACTAGCTGTGTGACCTTAGGCAAGTCACTTAACCCCTCAATTTGGCTCAGGTTCCTTATTTGTAAATGAACTGGAAAAGGAAATAACAATACAAAAAAATCCCTCAATGAAGGGATTTGTTCTGTAAAACTTGGACTAGGTCAAAAGGTAGCACCCAAGGACCTAGAAGGCCACAGGTTTGCCACTCCTGAAGTCCTTGACTGACCCAATTAAAAAATGTCTCTCATTCTTTTAACAGACATTAATTAAAAGACCCATCAGTGAAAAGATGAAAAGATCACTGGGTTTAGAAACAGAACACCTGTTCAGATGCTGACTATATTGCTATATTGACTATACTGCTTACTAGCTAAGTGACCTGGGGTAAATAACTTCTCCAAATTTAGTCTTGCTTTCTGCATCTATAAAATGGAGTTGCAATAGATGACTTGTGTGTGTATATATGTAAATATATACATTCTATGTGCAAACACAACACACCTATATATGCATGTGTGTGTGTCTATGTGTATGTTTGTAAGTGTGTGTATGTACATATCCACATCTAACCACATCTCTATCCCAGTACTTGTTAAGTGCTTGGATTTGTCTCTCTCTCTACAAGTAGGAAAGGATTATTCTGACCATGAGCTCTTTTGGAAGGAGTGGGGGGAGCTTCTCCATGAGTATATAATCAGTGATTGTTATCCATGTTATCCATATACTTTTTAAAATATATTTTGTTTTTAAATGTTTTAACATTTTATTAAATACTATATTAGTACTTACATATTTGTATCACATTATTTAAATTTTTAATATTTTAAAATATGTATCTTTTTAAAATTTATTTTCATAATTACATTACAATATAACTGATTTCCTTAGTCCTATGTATTTTGTTTTATGCACTTTAAAAACATGATTCTGAGGAGGCGTCCATGAGCTCCACTAGCCTGTCAAAAAAAGACACAAAAAAGGTTAAGAAACCTCAGTCCATAGTTCTTCAATCTGCACCAGGGCTAGATTCCTCTCAAATCTCAGGATTATTTAAGAGATTTTTACTTCACTACAGGTACTGAGGGTGTTCCAGGTATTTTCAACTTAAAATTGGGTAGCAGTAGCTCCCCTTGGATATGTTAGAAAAATCATTGGGAAAAATCAAGAGAGTGAGAAAACTAGAGACTAGACCACATATAGATTAGCTTAAGGAATTAGCCTGGAAAAGAGAACACAAAGGGGGATGCAACAGCCATCTTTAAACAAATATCTGAAGGGCTGTCATGTGGGAAAAGATAGATTTCTTCTCCTTAGCCTCAGAAGGCAGAGCTAGGAACTAATAGTAGTGATAGTTAGAATTTATATAGCTCCTTACACATATCCTATTTTATCCTTGCAGTCCTGAGAGGTGGTTACTATTGTAATTCCTATTTTACATTTGAGGGAAACTGAGGCAGACTAAGGTGAAATGATGTGCCCATGATTGCACAGGCAATATCTGAGGCCAGATTTGAATTTAAGTCTTCCTACCTTCAGGTCCAATCCCCTGAGTTGCCTCTAGCTATAGGTGGCAATTGGAAAGAGGCAAACTTAGGTTTGATGTAAGGAAGAACTTCCTAACAAGTAGAGCTGTGCCAAAGGAAAGGGGGCTACTCCATCCACTGGAGATCTGTTAGCAGAGACTAGAGGGTCATTTGTTAAGAACGTTTCATAGAGCACACATTTTTTTTTTGAGGGGGGAAGGCAAGGCAATTGGGGTTAAGTGAATTGCCCGAGGTCACACAGCTAGTAAATGTGTCGAGTGTCTGAGGTCAGATTTGAACTTAGGTCCTCCTGACTCCAAGGCCGGTGCTCTGTTCACTGTGCCACCTAGCTGCCCCATAAGACATGCTTCTTGAGACAGGAGTTAGACTGGATCTCAGAGGTCCCTTCTAGTCTGTGGTTCTGAGAACACTGTTGTGTTTTTTAGTCATAAACTTCTCTTTGTGGCCCCATTTGGTGTTTTCTTGGCAGAGATACTAGAGTGGTTTGCCATTTCCTTCTCCAGCTCATTTTAGCATGGCCCTTCCTCACTTAAATCCAACTCACTTCAAAGTTATGGCATCTTCTTCCTGGTGTCATGGTCCTCTTTGAGAACAAAGGACAAATAATAGTAACAGATAAGAAAACTGAGACAAACAGGGGTAAGTGACTTGCACAGGGTCACGAATCTAATGTCTGAGGTCACATCTGAACTCACAAAGAAGAGGCTTCCTGACTCCAGGCCCAGTACTTTATCCACTGTGCTATTTAGCTGCCCCATTTACTTTGTATGTTTAATATCACTTCACCAATTAGGTATTAATTTCTAACCTATGAAGATGAATAGATTGGATCACACAATTTCTAAAGTCCCTTTTCAGCTCAGTTTCCTTTTTCTTTTTGTGATCTCATAATTCTCAGGCTATATCTCCAATCTGCTTTCCTTGTCACTTTATTCCTCCCTAAAACATTCAAATATTTGTGGTCCAACTACCCCGACCCTTACTGTACCATCAGGCAGGACTGTTCTGGAGTCAGTTGGTACAGGCTCTCCAAATGGTTGTTAAATGTTTAGTGTGAGCATTCACACCTTGGAAATAAGAAAATGCTATGAATAAGAGCTTAAAGTATTGTTTTATTGATTGTCTAAGCTTTAGAAAGTGACAGAGAAAATTTTGATCATGAAGATTAATCTGAAAAGTGTGTCATGAGTGTATTTTTTTTCTTGTGAGCTGGTTGTTAAACATTTACCGACATATGTATGCCACTTAAAATTAGAATTAGCCCGTCAAAGAATAGCATTCAGAATCACCTTAAAGGAGATTTAGAACCAGATCTTCATTCTACAGATAAGGTTCCTATGGTAACAAAAGTAGGTAAATGACTAGACCAAGGTCACACAGTTCGTGCATGGCAAAGTTGAGGCTAGAATCTATTTCTTTGAGGGGCATAGGAGAATCAGAAAGAGCCTGATACAATCAAATGTAGTTTTATACCCTTTGTTCACAGTACTTCCAGCATAGTAAACAGAGAGATCTAACTAAATGCCCTAATACCAATATAGTCTCCATCAAAATGGGTAGCAGGGGAAATGCCCAGCACTTGGTTCAAGCCCTGTACCTGATAGTTACTAGCTTTATGTCCTTGGATTAGTCATTTTCCTCTCCTATGCTCAGGTTCCTCAGTAAAATGAAGGATCAGGAGTGGGGAATCTCTAAGGTGCTGTCCAGTGCTAAGAGTCTGGGACTTTAGCATTCTTCCAGCCCACTAGGATTGCTGCTCTGACTATGGCTTTCCGGCTGAAGATAGACATTTCCTCCAAAGAAATGCCAGATATCTCATATGTTAGGGTCCCCAAAGGAGCCATTCTTTGCACTGGGTCATCAGAACTTTGTCCCAGGGTGTTAATTAGGAATGGCATTTCTTTCTCCCTAGACAACAATACCTGGAGAGCATGCTTCCCAGAAGTAGAAAAAAGAAGGCCTATATGATCTCCAGGAACAAGCAAAGTGCCCTGAGGGAAGAAATGTGTTTTTTTTTTCCTCTCGCCCTCCTTCCCTTGGATCTCCATTGACATCAAACCCCTCTCTTGGGCCTGCCTTCCATGAAGGTGTGGAAGGTGGGGGAGAGGGGAAGGTATACAGCCTGGGGGTGTTCTCTGACTGGAGTATTGGTGCCTTTCCAAACACCCAGGGCCAGCCGTGAGCCCATGGTGGTAACTCACTATCCTTAAGGTATCCTAGGGTTTCTGTTCCATCCCCACCCACACTCAAATGAATTTTCCCCAGATGGTGGAATTCCTCATTATAGCTTTGATGAGGATAGAAGCTGCTTCTTCCTGCCCTCTAAGGAGAGATTGCAAGATGTCTTTCCTGATCGTTTTTCATAAACCACTAAGGCTGCACAGTCTTATAGGAGAGGCGCCTGCTGGCCAAGAGGTCAGGAGAGCAGCCTGCTTACCTGTGGAAAATCCCATTTTCTTGTGGCACTTGGTAAATTCAATATTAAAATAGGTGACCAGGGCGTGGATGTAGTCATTGCGCTGAATCTGGAGGCAGAATGCGGATGTGAATGAGAGCTCTTCAGTCTTCACAGTGTAGATGTCCACCTCCTGCAGTGGGAGAGGAAGGAGAGAGTACAGGCCACTTACCCCCTTTCCCCCAGGGCTGCCCGAGTCAGGTGCACTGCATTGACTGCAGCTCCAGGGCTCAGGGAGTGATTCAAACTTATTGTGACCAAGGTTGGAAGAGAAGAGAGGGAATGAGGTTAAAAAATGACATTTAACAAACCCAAGAACAATGGATTCAGGATCATTATCATTGCAGCCAAGGCCTAGTCCAAGGATTCAACCTAATATGGAGGTAACCCTGGCTTCCTCGGTGCCATCCCAGCACAGCCAAGCTCTGGCAGAACCTGCCCAGCTGAAAAGGCCTCCCTTTACCCTGGTGTGACTATAACCTGGTAAAGTAGAAAGTACTTTTGCATGGGAGTCAGGAGAGTTGGGTTGAGTCCAGGCAGTGACACTCCTCACATGAGGGCATTGACTTAAAACTGGCAGACCCCTGAATTCAAATCCAGTCTCAAGCACTTACTAACTGTGTAACCCTGGCCATCTCATTTGACTTTTCTGCCTCAGTTTCTTCACCTGTAAAATGGGGATAACACAGTCATCCCATCCACATCGTGGAGGCTAGGGACATGGCACTCCCATGATCTGGAAAATCCATGTGAAATTTTTTGGCCATCCCTTTGTGCCAGAGGAGTCTGATTTTTTTTTTCTTTTTCTTTTATGGGATATTTATAGGACCTTATTATAAAATTCGAATTAAGTATGGTCATAGGCTCTTTATGTTGTCTGCTTGCATTCACATATCATCTCTGAACTCAAAATTGGCTTCAGATAATTACTAGCTGTGTGACCCTGAGCAAGTTAATTAATCTCTGCTTTAGTTTCTTCATCTGTGAAAGGGAGCACGTACCTCGCAGAATTGTTGTGAGGATGAAATGAGAAAATATTTTAAAGCACTTGACAGACCTTAGAAACTGCAGCTATGCTTGCTCTTGTTGTAGTAAGGGTAAAATGAGACTTTTGTAAAGCATTTTGTAAAACTTAAAGTATGATAGTTACACAAATGCTAATTATTATTGTCCTTTGTGTTACTATTGTAAACAGAGAATGAGAGATTTAAAAAGTGCTTTATAATGCTTAATATTCTATATAAATGCTAGCTGTTATTATTAGATAGTCTCTATTGGGGAAGCACTAGATTCATAGTCCTAAGAACTGAATTCAAATTCTGTTCTCTCATTAAACAAGTTGTGTGACCATGGACAAGTTCAGTGCTTTATCTCTCTAGGCTTCTGATCCTCATCTGTAACATGTAAATGATAATACTAGCACTAACATCTTTCTCAGACACCTCACCATTGTGCAGAGATTACCCTGAGTTTGCAAAGAATATGTCAAAAAAAAAAAAGTGGTTGGTTCTACCAAGCTTTAGCTTTAAGCCTGGTAATGGATGATTTGTCAGTTGTCATTATTTTCCCCCTAAAACCTCTCAGATTCCTACCTTCCCTATTACTGTAGAGGGCAATACCATCCTCCCAGTCCCTCAGGATCACAACCTTGGAGTCATTCTGGATTCCTCACTCTCATCCCCCATATTCAAGCTGTTGTCAAGGCATATCAGTTTCACCTTTGCAATACCTCTCCAATACACCCTCTTCTCTCCTCTGATACTGCCACCCCTCTATAGAGTGCAGACCCTTATCACCTCACATCTTGATTATTATGTTGGTGGGTCTACCTGTCATAACTTTCTCCCCACTCCAGTCCATCTTCCGTTCAGTCACTAAAGATGTTTTCCTAAAGTGCAGGTCCAACCATGTCACCCCCTTCTCAGTAAACTCCAATGGTTTTTCTGTTGCCTCCAGGAACAAATACAAAATATTCTGTTTGACATTCAAAGTCCTTTAGAATCTAGCCCCCTTCTACCTTTTCTGTCTCCTTACACTTCACTCCCCAGCACTCTTCAATCCAGTGACACTGACTTCCTGGCTGTTCCAGGAACAAGATGCTCCATCTCTAGGCTCCAGGCATTTTCTCTGGCCGTCCCCCATGCCTGGAGCTCTCTCCTTCCTCTGCTCAGACTCCTGGCCTCCCTGGCTTCCTTTAAGTTCCAAGTAAAACCTTCTATAGGAAGCCTTCCCCAACCCCTCTTAATTCTACTGCCTTCCTTCCCTATTTCCTATTTATCCAGTACACAGTGTGCTTGGTATATATTTGTTTGCATCTTTGCATTAAATTGCAAGCTCCTTGAGGGCAGGGGATTACTTTTGTCTCTTTTTGTATCTTTAGTGCCTAGCACAGTGCCTGGCATGCAGTAGGCACTTAATAAATGTTTATTGAATATCATTGTCGTAAAAGCCATTTTGGTCCTTTTTGAGAATGAAGGACAACAAACGATTGATTGATTATAGTAAAAGTATTTCTGTAAATTTTTAATCTATTTATCTTGTGCTCTGAGAACTTGTATCAATCATCTTCCTCCTTTTAGACAAGGAAATATTAATTTTTTATATTGCCCTCGGGGTAATTAATTTTGCATTTTGTTAACATTGTACAGTTTTCAATTGGATAACCTCTAGATACACCATTATCCATTTTACTATGCCAAAAGAATTGAATAGGTGCTCATTCCTTTAAATGTGTTATTGACATTAGTTTTTGACAACCAAGTTCTTAACATTTATAACATCAGTTTTCTTCTTAATAGCCTTTCCTAGAAGACCAGGGCATTTATCCATTGGTTCACTTTTACTTTCAGTGAGTCATAGTGACATAAACTTTTTATCCCTGCAACTAGGGGCTGCACACCTCTGTTCCTAGCTATTTGGGACATATATCTGTAATTCCTGCTGTGGAGAAAGCTTGGCAGATCATTTGAGATCAGGCATTCTGACCTGCAGTAGGGCTAAGGCTAGTCTGATGTTCAAACTAAGTCTGTCAACAATATGGTGAGCCCTTGGAAGAGGGGGACCACTAGGCTGCCTAAGGAGGGGTGGATTGACCCAAGTTAGAAAAACAGCAGATTAAAGCTTCCATGCCAATCAGTACTGGGATTAGGTTCATGGGTGGCAGCCACACTGCCAGCCTGGGAAAGATAGAGAGGTTTGGTCTCAAAAAACCAAAATAACTTTTTTAACCTACATATTCAAATTAAAAAGCTACAGGTTTTATTCTTCCTTAGAAAATATTTGGACTTTTATACTTTTCAAATTAAAATAATATTTGTTATGATTGGAGGCTTCCATGAAAAAAAGTTGCTTTTTTAGTGGCACCATATAACACGATGCCCTCCATGTACATAATGTGATTAATATGATGTCTTGGTATTTGGTAACTCCCCTCAGAGTTCCAGAACTTTGGGGGTTAAGTCCCTCAGGAGGTGTAACAATAAACATGGCAAATGGAAGTATCCAGGAGTCTGGAGAGCAGAGGACTAGGGGAGGTGATGGCAAGAAAATGGTCATGGTAGAATGTAAAGCATAATTAGGGTTCATCTTGTGTAAAAAAAAATAAGTGATGTTTTCTGTTAAGAAAGATAAAACCAGGTGGGTATCCAAAAGGAAGCTAGTAAAATACTCTGCTAGTAATTAATGCACCAGTGTAAAGTATTTGAGCCAATAATTAAGGATCTTCACAAGGTCCATCGGTTCCCAGTTTTTGAAAAATACTAGAACTTCAATTAGGTAGCACAGTGGATAGAGTACAGGGCCTGGAATCATGAAGACTCATCTTCCTGAATTCAAATCTGGCCTCAGACACTTGCTAGCTGTGTGACCCTGGCAAGTAACTTAACCCTGTTTGCCTCTGCTTCCTCATCTGTAAAATGAGCAGGAGAAGGAAATGACAAACTGCTCCAGTATCTTTGCTAAGAAATCCTCAAATAGGGTCACGAAGAGTCACACAACTGAACAACAAGAGTTTCAGTCACCTACTTTGACACATTTGGGAGATCTTCTGTTCTTTATTATATATTCAGGTATCTTAAAACTTTAGTATCTTCACTAAGTAACTTTCCTAAAACTGTCTGAATCCCCTACATTAATGGTAGGCAAGTTTTCTATTTTCCATTTGATTCGAATTGTGTTTTCATTTTGTTAGATTTATATGGATTACCAAAAACTTTCTATATCTGTCTATATTCTTTGGGGGTGGGGAGGAAGGTTCTCATTCTCTTCTAATTTCTTTGCTTCTCAAGTCTCTTTAACAAAGGGGAATCACCTTGTTCAATGCTGATTGGCATTCTCTGTAATTTATAGTCTTAGAGATTCATCTTAAACACTACAGAGTTAAGGGACTTGCCTTAAGGTCACACAGCCAACATGTCAGGTTTTCCTGGCTCCAATGCCAGCTCTCTAAGCACTATACAACACTTCTCCAAACTCAGCAGTATAGTTTTCCATTGATGATGGGTTACGTTCTTTGTGCTACTTTGTCTCCTTGCATCACTTTTACCTTTTGGCTTTCACTTTTAATTTTGATTAAGGGTATCAGGAATTTCTAATATAATTTGTCTTCCAGATTCTACGCCATGTTTCTTCTTCATTGCCTTTAAATGGGCAAAAAAGGATTCAAGTTTTCTCTTCTGTGTGCCAGCTAAATATTGATGTAGAGTTCTAATGTCTTCATGCTGGTACACTATCTTTTTTTTAATTTTTATTTTATTTTTAATGCAGAAGCATCTATTTTCTCTTTATCACTGAGCTGAGGATATCATTGACAAAAAGCAATATGAAGTCCTTGACTATAAATGGTAAGATTTATTTTTAATTTTGTTATGATGTAACATGGGCACACAGCACAGTGGCTAGAGCATGGTCTGGAGTCAGGAAGATCTGAGTTCAGATATGGCTTTAGTTGCTTGCCAGTTGTATGACCCTGGCCAAATCATTTAACTTCTTATTGCCTCAGTTTCCTCACCTGAAAAATGGAAATAATAATAGCAGCTACCTCACAGGGTCTTTGTGAGGGTCACATGAGATAATTTTCGTAATGCGCTTAGCATAGTGCCCAGAGCTTAATAAATGCTTGTTGTCTTCCCTCCTTTCTTCCTTCAACTCTTGTTCAACTCTTGTCTTTTTACCAGAAATGCTTAAAAAACTTCTCCATTGCACTGAAGACCCATTATTATCCTATAAGATTATACTCAGCTTTTCAAGGTATGCTTCTGCTCATGTCACTTTGCATCAGTTCGTGTAAGTCTTTCCAGGTATTTCTGAAAGCATCCTGCCTGTCATTTCTTATAGCACAATAGTATTCCATCACAATCATATACACCGATTTGTTCAGCTATTCTTGGTTGGAAACCTATCTCATTGTATTCCAAGATCTCCTCTAGTCATTCTTCGAAGCCAGCAGGTTTTGTGTCATCCTGATCCCTGGTACCTGAACTGCTTCTTTCTTGATGTTTGTAATAATTTCTTCTTTATCATGGGAACTCTGAATTTTGGCTGTAATATTCCTGGGACTTATCCTCTTTTAAGACAAAGGGTTAAGGAAAAAGAAGTTTAACCATGCTATGTAGAAAAGATGCTGAGACTTAGAAGATCTGAGTTAAAATTATGGCTCTGCTATTGATTAGTTGTGAGTCCTTGACCAAAACATTTTACTTCTTTGGGGTCTCAGTTTCCTCATATGTAAAATGTTGGTATCAAACAACACAGTTTTCCAGATTCCATCCAGTTTTAACATAGTAAAAGTCCATGAAACAACAGGTACGCATGTCAAAATTAAGGCTCCAATCCTTTCCCTGGAAAACCTCATCTTCTCCCATATTTAGACAGCTTGCCCTATCTTTGCATAGATGGAGATATGACCTGGGAGGGCTATGGATCTTTCTAGATCTTGCTCATTTCCTTGTCTTACCTAGAGAGCCAATAATATCCCTGTCATCTGCCAAGTAACTGGAACATGAGTCATATTATGAATGGGTTCTGGACAGGAGTTGAAAGAGCATAAGGAATCACCACAACATATACTATTTCAACCATTCTGTAAAGCAATTTGAAACTATGGTCAAAGGGCTATAAAACCATGCAAAGCCTTTGACTGAGCAATACCATTGCTAGTTCCATATCCCAAAGAGATTTTTTTAAAAAACGAAAAATATCTATATGTACAAAAATATTTACAGCAGTTCTTTTAGAGAAGGCAAAGAATTACTAATTGAAGGGATGTCCACTCTGGAATGGCCGAACAAATTGGTATATATGATTGTGATGGAATACTATTATGCTATAAAAAATGACAGGCAGGATGCTTTCAGAAATACCTGGAAAGACTTACATGAACTGATGCAAAGTGAAATGAGCAGAACCAGAAGGATATTATATGTAGTAACAACAATATTGTATGATGATCAACTGTGAATGACTTAGCCATTTTCACCAATACAATGATCCAAGACAATTCTGAAGGACTTATGAAAAATGCTATCCATCTTCAGAGAAAGAACTGATGGAGTCTAAATAAAGATTGAAACAAACTTGTTTTTACTTAATTTTGGGGGGGGGGATTTGTGTCTGTGTTTTCTTTCACAACATGACTAACATGGAAATATGCTGTGCATGACGACACATGTATAACATATAAAATTATTGGCCTTTTCAATGTGGGGAAAAGAGAGAATTTGAAACTCAAAAAAATTTTTTAATGAATGTCAAAAATTGTTTTTATATGTAATTTGGGGAAAAATATTAACTTATAAAAAGGGGGAATCACAACAGTAAAGATAAAGGCTCAATAGGGGGACAGGGGATAAGTTCAATTCAGGGAGAAAAATATCTGAGCAACCCTTCAGCAGGTAAAGAGTGACAAGAACCAAGGATACTTTGACCTTCCAGGCACCAGTATTGAGCAGTATCTCATTAGAGATCCTAGATCAGAAAGTCACAGAGAGCAGTCCTGGTCTGCTCTGTGGTAACCCATTAAAAATGAACCCAAGCAGAGAAAAAACAAAGGTTCTAAAAGCAGTGGGGGGAAAAAAGGATAGAATTTTCAGCTCCAACTGGGAAATGAAGAACTAATAGGTAGAACAATTTCAGCAGGAAGTAGATAAAAATCAATTTTGCATGAGGAACAAATGTAATTGAAAGACTTCACAATGTACCATTCTTTTTAGGTGAATGATGCTTATCAACTATTTGCCAGCTCTAGTCAAAAATAGGAAAAAAAAACTTAGAAGGGTCTTACAACGCAGCAGGAAAGATTGAAGTTAGGCATAAGGAAGAACTTCCCACCTGTCAAGTGTGCCAAATATTAGGAACTGGTAACTGAAGGATCTGTGGACTTGCTATTCCTGGAATTCTTTAAGATGAAGCCAGGTAGCACTCCCAAAGAGATTGAAGAAAAGGGAAAAACTGCTACGTGTACAAACACATTTAAAGCAGCTCTTTTTTGTGATGGCAAAGAATTGGAACCTGAGGGAGTCTGCATCAACTGGGGAATGGATGAGCAAATTATAGCATTTGAATGTAACAGGAAACTGTTATACTATGGAAAATTATAAAGAGGATCATTTCAAAGAAACCTTGGAAGATTTGTAGGACTGATGATGCCCAGTGAAGTGAGCAAAACCAGGAAAATAATTTACACAATAAACAATAACAACAATTTTGTAAAAATAAAAAAGACTTAAGAACTCTTATCAACCATTATTCCAAAGGATCGATAATGAAGAAGTTTATCCGCATCTTGACAGAAAGGTGCTGGGTCCAAGATGCAAATGAGACATGTGTGTGGACATAATCAATATGGGAGTCTGTTTTACTTGACTATGCAATTTTGTGAAGCATTGAGTGATCCATAAAAATACTGATTCCCTTCCCCTTCTTTTTCCCTTCCTTATGTTCAGTCAATGCCCATGTTTGATAAATTCCTCTAAGTTCACAGATTTAGAGTTGGACAGAACCCTAGCCTGGATTTTACATATGAGGAAACTGAGGCTTAGAGTGTTGTGACAGCTAGGTGTCCAACAGCTAGGTGCCATGCTGGATAGAGCACTTGCCCAAGAGTCAGAAAGATGAGTTTAAATCTGGCCTCAGACACTAGTTGCATAATCTTGAGAAACTCACTCCACCTCTGTCTGCCTCAGTTTCCTCATCTGTAAAATGATAATAATAATAATAGAGTGTAAAAGGGGATAATATTGGCAAAGCGCTATAAATGCTAGCCATTATGGTGACTTGTCCAAGTTACACAGGCCATGAGAAAGAGGTGACGTACAAACTCAGCTTTCTTCTCTGTCATTCCCATCATAGCCATAGCTCACCATCACTCCTCACCTGTCCAAACCATGGGGACTGGTCCCTTGCTCCACTTGCTCCCATCTGCAGTCCATCCTATGGTAGCTTCCAGAGTGACTTTTTTAATGGACACTCTTCCCAGAACTCATCGATGGCTCTGCTCTCTTGCTGCATAGTTGTTCAGCTCAACCATCACTGAAGGCTCTCTACAACCTGCTGCTTCCATGTGTTACCAATCTTCTCTTCCACCGATTCCCATCCATGACTGCTATTCTATCTGAGTGGACTATCAATGCTCCAGGAACATTGAATCTGACTGCTATTTAATCCCTGTATGACATTGGGCAAGTCTCTGGGCTTCCATGTAATTGACTGAAAATGATAAGGTTGGATAAAACCCTTTAGAATCTTTAGGGTACCTCTCCCCCCTTTGAGCCGAGGATAATTCTTTTTTTTTTTTTTTGCTTTTTTGGAGGGGGAGGGCAGGGCAATTGGGGTTAAGTGACTTGCCCAAGGTCACACAGCTAGTAAGTGTTAAGTGTCTGAGGCCAGATTTTAACTCGGGTCTTCCTGACTCCAGGGCCAGTGCTCTATTCACTGAGCCACCTAGCCACCCCTAGCAGAGGAAAATTCTATGCTTTATGTGTTTCTACTTCCATACCTTTGCTAACGCTTTTCATTTCTATTGGAATATCGAAGCCTCACATTTTCTTCACTCCTTCTCCATATGTCCTCTAGAAGCATTAGTATTATGATATAGAGAGTTTGGGCTACGGTGCAATGGAAGGAGCTCTGGACATAGATCCAAGGATGATGTTCAGTCCTTTTTTTCAGTCATGCCCCATTTGGGGTTTTCTTAGCAAAAATACTGGAGTGGTTTACCATTTCCTTCTCCAGTTCATTTTACAGATGAGGAAACTGAAGCAAAGTGTTAAGTGACTTGCCCAGGGTCATACAGTTAGGGTCTGAGGCCAGATTTGAACTGAGGTCTTCCTGACTGCAGGTCCAATGCTCCTAGATGTGCTACCTAACTGCCCCAGATCCAAGGAACCTGGGTTCCTATCTTGTTTCCGCCACCTACCACTATCTGGGCAAACTGAATCAAGTCACTTCCTCTCCCTGTCTTCATTTTCCTAATTTGTAAAATGAAGGAGTTAAATAGATGATTATTAAGGCCTTTTTTGACTTTAAATCCCATGACCTTTCTTGGAATCCAAAGATCTGAAGCAGAGCCAAGTTCCTTTGACTCCCAGGTCTCCTCCTGGGAGGAATAGGAACTTCTCCAGCCTCTCAGAGAACTTAGAACCTGTGCTGAGGGCAACCCCCAGGTGACTTAATGCCCCATCAGCATAAATTAAACAGAATGGCCTTGGCCTTTCTTGGCCTTCACTAAGTAATGTTACAAATGGATGTGTCCCAGCATGTCTGGTCAAAACACACGCTTAATTATAAGAAAGGTTAATGCACCAAAAACATTAATAGCATGAAAACAGCAATTAAGGGTGTGTGAAGAAGGGCAAATATTTTCCTAGCTCTTCAGGAAGACAAAAAAATTATTTAGCACATTACTGACAACTGAACAGGAGGTCACTGGGGGGTTTAAACCTCCAAATAAACCAACTGATACCTATCCTGTAGTAAACCAGTAAAGAAAAAAAAATGGTGGCAGGTAGAGATAAGAAGAGAAAGGGAGGAAGGTCTTAATTATGGTCTTCAAATCTCATCATTTAATAAGAGTTTTGGAAAATTTGGAGCAATATTTAAAATCTCTACAAGTCTCTGATTCAGGTTGGTTAGAATGTCCTTGAACGTGCCTGGTTGAATTTATCTACTTCAGTGTAACCAAATGAGGAGATTTTTCTAATGCCTGTCTCACATAATGGAAGTACAGCTCTGGGTAGTAGGGTCCACTGGATTTAGAGATGAAAGACCTAGGTTCAGATTCTGGCTCTGCTACTTACTTAGTGTAACCTTAGGCAAAGTCCCTTAACCAATCTGGGCCTTTTTCCTTATTTTTAAAATGGTGGTGGTGAATGAGGACTTGAAAGGACACATATTTGAAACCTGACTCTGCTACTTAATACCTGTGTAATGTTGGGAAAGTCTGTACTTCTGTTTCCTTGACTCTTAAAATAAAGGAGTTGATCGAGATAATCTCCAAGGCCCCACCAGTCCTAAAATCCTATGGTGGTGCCTGGCCTATTTCCTCAGGTGATCAGTCCAGGAAGATGCTGCCCTTTTATGTTTAAGTTTCTGAGGGCTGTTATTGCTGAGTCACCAGAGAGATCATAAAGAGTCTCAGTAAGACTCTTGTTGTTTTTTCATTCCTTTGATGAAAGATAAAATCTTCATTGGTCTTTAAGTCATAGTTTAAAATTTTTAATTATAGGGGTGGCTAGGTGGCACAGTAAATAGAGCACCAGCCCTGGAATCAGGAGGACCTGAGTTCAAATCTGGCCTCAGACACTTAATACTAACTAGCCGTGTGACCTTGGGCAAGACACTTAACCCCAATTGCCCTGCCCTCCCCCCTCCAAAAAAAAAGGAAAAAAAATTAAAAAAAATTTTAAATTATGACATACATTTTTTGTATTGATTTATATTTAGTTTTATTTTTATACAGATGCTAGAATCATAGTCTTTTAGCTAGAATGAACTTTCCCTCACTTTATAAATGAATGCCTAAAGTCAGGTAGGAAATGGCAAAGCCAGGATCAAGACCCATCTCTTCTGATGCCAATTCAGTGCTCTTTGCACTGACCTCACTGTTTGCCTGTTTAAATCGAAGAGCCTCATCACAGTTTGGCAGATAGCCAAGTTTTTCCAAGACTGTGCCAATGGAATTCAAGCTCTAGAAAGTTCTGCCAGACTTTGAATATAGACTCAGGGATGGAATAACTATCTATTGTCCAAGGACCTGCCCTGCTACATTTGGAGAGGCCCACCACCAGAGGACTGGCTACCAAGTGATTTGTTTTGAAAGCCTCTGCAACTCATGACACACATCCATGAAGGAAAGGCAGGCATTGGGCCTGTACACATGGAGAGAATGCCTAAGCAGGGAAGTTCCATTTTGCTAAGTAAAAGGACACAGGATTTGGTTACAGAAGCTCTGTGTTTGGGCCCTCGTTCTGTCACTTACTATCATTTAGGTAAACCATTCACCTGCTCTAAGCCTAGACTTTCTCACCTGTAAAATTGTGATAATAATATCTGTACTACTTACCTCACAGAATAGTTGTATAGCTCAAATGGGAACATATATATGAAGTGCTACATAAATGGGAGTTGTTCTTATTATCGATCTAAGTGATTTGCTTCATGGGAGGATTTGTGGTTGTTTTTTTCTGAAAGTCTTTTTCTTAACTCCCCTCCTCCCACCTGAAGCAAACCTGTGATTTCATTGTTGTAGAGAATTTCCAGTGAGAAAGATTCCTCTTTCCTCTACCAGTATAGACCTGCAACTAATGATTTTAAATTGTGGGTTCTTAACTTTTGGGGGACAATATACACTCCTTTGGAAATCCAATGAAGGGGGCGGCTAGGTGGCACAGTGAGTAGAGCGTCGGCCCTGGAGTCAGAAGGACCTGAGTTCGGATCCGGCCTCAGACACGTAACACACACAAACAAAAACCTAGCCTAGATATAGAAAATTATAAAATAAAATAAAATATATTGAAATACAGTTACCACTACCTTAAGAAAAATTCACAGACTCCCCCTTCCCCTGTACCCAAATGTATCCATAGACCCACTGGGTCTGTTAAGAGCCCCTATCTTAGAGAATTATCTGAAGCAGTGATAAATTAAGTGACTGGTCGAAGTCACAAAGTTAGGGTGAGTCAGTGGTGGTGCCTGAGCCCAAATCTTCATGACTCTCAGACCAGCAACTCTTCACTTTGCCATGACACCTTTCACACTGGGTTTAATCCAAAGAAAATACGAGTTCCCACTAATCTGAGAAAGGAACAACTAAATTGACTGAGTAGTACATTTCTAAGACATTGACCACTCATCCTTAAGGCCCTATCACTTTTTTTTTTATCTCAAGTACCTCTGAGAAGTCTTCAAATTATCCTACTTATCTCTTTGTTCTATACTTTAAGAAGAAAGTGGGACTTCTGCAAGAGACTTGCATGGAACATCTATAGGTCAGCAATAAGAAGAGTTAATTAGAAGGATTGGTTTAAGAGGGATGCTAACTCTTCTTTACCTCCAGAGAGGCCTGAACCAGAGAAAATAGGCTTTATTTGTACCAAGAGCTATTTAGCATGGATATGAAAACCTTTATGAGAGTAAGAAATATTTATTTCCTATCCAAATTCTAGAATTAGAATAAATTCTAAAATTGATTAAGTTATAATTTAATTAATTAACAGAATAATTTGTAAGCACTTAAAAAGGAAATGATCACTACAAACTAATAGGGTTTATCAAGAACAAATAGATACGAGTTGTACTAAATGATTCCAGGAGTCACTCTGCCTTTGAGATTCTGTGAGGGCTACCAAGGAAAAAGTATAGGATATCTCTGCCTGGAGACTTTTAACAACAACAATAATTATAATTAATAATAATTCCTCCCTACCTGAACTGCATTGAGAGACAGGAGTATTATAACATCTATTTCAGTTTTCCCCTGTTTGGGAAATCTTTGAACTCTTCCCCCTCCAAGAAGCAGGAATATTCCCTTTACTTAATGTGATGTCTATCCAGTGACAATCTACATGTGACTTGACCAAAGTTCTCAAAGACAAACATAATTCTCCAGAGATGTAGGCAGCAGTGTAGTATAGTGAGCAAAACCACTGGCATAGGAGTCAAGAGACTTGGTGGCAGATTCCAGCTTAATTTCACAGTAGCTTTATGACCTTATACCTATCCTGGCCTCAGTTTCCTCACTGGGACTAGATGATCTCTAGTACTGACCCCCCCAACCCCACCCTCACCTACTTTTAGCACTCTTTGGTTCTAAGTTGTTCCAAGTGCCTCTAATATGACTCATTTTGTTCTAGTTTAGAGAGACCTTGGTAAACCTAACTTACTTCCTACCACTGACACTCTTAGAGAATCTGAAAATGTCAGTATTGGTAGGATCCTCAAAGATCACGTAGTCCAACCAATGCTTAAGTATGAATCTCCTCTACAACTTATCCTCTAGATAGCTAACATCTTGTCATCCAACCTTCATGTGAAGACCTATAGATGGGGAGTGCTGAAGACAGCTTTTATTACTCTCAAGAGCTGATTTGTTAAATTCACCTCAGAAATCAAGAGACCCTACAAATTAGGGTTCAATTTATTGTCTTGTTGATTGCCTAGACTTAAGTGGGAGATAAAAGTGAAAATAATGCAGATTATACTTAAATGTGTGCTGTGGCTACTTTTTTGTTTTCTAGAGTTCCAGTTTCCAGCAGATATTTACCAGCTGCCTTCAGGAATGAGGAGCTCACTACCCTTCCCCCTCCCTCTCCCAGAAACCCACTGTACTTTTGGATTCTTTGAATTACTCCAATGTTCTTCAATACATCAAGCTGATATCTGTCTCTGCAATTTATTCCAACTGTGCATAGTTCTACCCTCTGAGATCAAATAGATAAAGTAGAATCCCTTTTCCACATGACATTCTTTCCTCCCCTTGTGCCTCCCCAAGAAACCCCCAGGCCCACCACACCATCATGGAGTATGATTCTCAACAAACTGGAAAAAGCAATTCTGCTCACTCCTTCTTTGATAGAAATGCTTCCTGGCTCATCAGTCATTAACAGCAAGGGAATCTGGAAAAATATTGAGCATCAGAACGCCAGAGCAGCTATAACCCAAGGAACTCAAAGCATGGCACAGCCCCCTGTTATCCCTCAGAGTTTGGGCACAAAGTCAGCATAAAATAAATACTGGTCAATTTTTTGAGGCATTGGGTTATAGTGCTAGATGTGGAATCAGAAAGACAAAGATTAAATCCAATCTCTGCTACTATGTGACGCCAGACAAATCAATTCAGCTCCCTAGGGCTCGGCTCTCTGAGCTGTAAAGTGAAGGGAGTGGACTAGGTCATCTCTAAACTCTTTTTTTATATCAAAGTCTTACAATTCTAAAGTGCCAAGAATAATCCACTATAATTTATAGAGTTGAGGATAACTTGAGGATTTAAGAAACTAAGGTCATTTGGAGAGCTGGGCTCTGAACACGTTTCTTTTCTTTTTCTATCCAGATGGCCCACTCAAGGCCCAACCCTGAGGTCTTAGCTCCTCAAATAAAACTCCCTTTCCAAGATAGCATAGGTGTATCCCTAAGACAATTCTAGCCCTCAGGACATTTATAAATTACCAGACCTTTATTAAACAGGCATTGGTCACCACTTGCTTTGGGTCGACAATGTCCACCAGGGGTTCTCTCATGGCGACGTCCCGGATACAGGTCATGTCAAAGCCGTACACGTTCTCCCACCCTGTTGGAGCAGAGAAAGATATCAGAGGTGAGGTAGCCTGGCAGCAAGATTGGGAGCTTGGTTACCTTTTTCTGACTAGCCAGAAGTGCAAGCAGTATATATACTGTCTACTACAAGGGATCTAGAGAGGGCATGGAGTTTCCTAATTCAATCAGCAACCAATGAGCATGCATTAAGCACCTACTGTGTTCTAGGTATGATGCTAAGCCCTATGGATATAAATAAAGGGGAAGTTCTCAAGGACCTCACAATCTAATGGGGGAGAAAGCCTTCTAACAACTGTGTACAAACAAGGTATATGCAGGATAAATTGAGGACAGTCTCAGAGGAAAGAAACTAAGATTAAGGACTGGGAAAGTCTTCTGGCATAAGTTGGGATTTTAACTGAGACTTGAAGGAAAATAGGGAAGATAGGAGGAGAAGGAAGAGCATTCTAGGCTTGGGGGACAGCCGATAAACATGCTCAGTTGGGAGATGGAGTTCCATGTTCAAGGAACAGCAAGGAGGTCTGTATCACTTAACCCTAAAGGATTAGGAGGGCAGTCAGGTATAAGAAGACAGAAAAGATAAGGGGCCAAGTGATGAAGGGCTTTAAAAGCCAAAGCAATGCTTCAACCTACACCTTCTACTCTAGCTGAGAGTGGTTTCCTCAACATCCCCATGTATACCCTGGTCACAGAGGATACATCATATGAGAGAAAGAGGGAGGCTCTTGGAATCACATCCATTGGGTTTGAGTTCAGGCTCCATCATTGTGTGATCACATATAAATCACTTTCCTCAACTACCAAATGGGGTAATTATAGTAACTCTATAGGACTGCTGTAAAGAAAATCCCTTGTAAGTCTTGAGGTGCTATAAAACTGAGTGTAAGAAAAGTCACTTCACCTGTAAGGGCCTCAAGTCCTTTATTTGAAAAATGGAAGTAATGATATTGAATCTCACAGAGTTGTGAAGATGAAATAAATGAGCAAAACTGATGGATGTATATGTAGAGGGCACCAGAAGAATGTAAGGCATCATTGTCATTCCTACCTCCAAACCTTTGTTCATGCTGTTTCCCTTGTGCCTAAATTTCCACCTCCACACCGTTCATTCTCTATAAATCCTATGCATACTTCAGAGCCTATACGCTCCATGGAGCCTTTCTCAACTTCTGTGGGCAAGGGTTTTTTTTTTTTATTCAACTCAACAAAATAAAGTATCTGTTATGTATAAAGTGCTATGTTGGGAGATCTATTGATACAAAGACAAAGTAGTCCATGTGCACCAGGAGCTTGCATTCTATGGGTGGGGGAGACAAAATGTACAATGTAGAGCTACCTGTACAACAGGTAAATAAATGCAATGTAATTTGAGGACAACAACTTGGGGGGCCAACAAGAGCGACTGGGAAAAGTTTAGTGTAGTAAGTGGCATTTGAGTAGAGCCTTAAAGTAAGGTAAAGATTCTGAGAAGTAGATTCCAAGCCTGAATGACAGCCTGTACTAAGAAAAACAGGAGATGGAGTGCCAAGGAACAGCTATTAGGTTGGCTGCAGGAAAGGAATAATATGAAATAAATCTGGAAAGAGGTTAGAACCAGATTGGGGGGTGGGGTGGAGACTTTGAATGCTGGACAAAGGACTTTGATTTTTATCCTAAAAAGAACTGAATATTTTTGAGTAGGGGAGCAACTGGGTATGATCTGTACCTTAGGAAGATTATTCTGGAAGCTGGGTAGGAGATACATTGGAGAAGGGATAAACCATAAGGAAGGAAGAAGACTACAGAGGAAAGAGGCTAATACAATACCATGATCAATCTAACTAGCAAGTGGTAATTGCACACTCACTGTGTTACAGGAACAGTTCTAGGCTCTAGGGTCAAAAAGAAAAGCCAAACAACCCTACCTTCAAGGAATTTGCATTCTAAAGGGCAAAACCATGTGTATATATCTAAGTATATATACACCATTTAAAACCCATTTAAAGCAGATATAAGTTAATATTGGAGACGAAACCAATAGCAAACATGGTAACCAACAGAAGCTTAATAAAAAAGGAGTCACTTAGCTGAGCTTTGATTTATTAGGATTACAAAAGGTGGAGATGAGGTGGGAGAGCTTTCCAGGCATGGGGGACAGTCAGTACCAAGACACATAGAAGGAAGTGACTTAAGTCAGGAAAATAGCTTAGTAGGCTACTCCAAGAGTCTAGGAAAGATATGATGAAGATTTAAACTAAGATGTGAGTATAAGGCAGCTAGGATAGAGTGCCAGGCCTGGAGTCAGAAAGACTCATCTTTCTGAGTTCAAATCTGGCCTCAGACTCTGACTAGTTGTGTGACCCTAAGCAAGTCATTTAACTCTGTTTGCCTCAGTTTCCTTATCTCAGTATCTTACCCAAGAAAATCCCAAATGAAGTCACAAAGAATCACATGTCGATGAACAATAAGTCCAGAGAAGGAGGTGTATGCTAATGATGTTGTGGAAACAGAAATGACAAGATATAAGAGCTAATTAGATTTGTGGGATGGATGAGAGTGGAAAGTCAAGGATAACACCAAAGTTGCAAACCTGAGGGACTCAAATAATAGTAGTGCCCTTGATGGTCATGGGACCATTTTGAAGAGGGGTGGGTTGGAGGGGAGTCTAATGTTTTGACATGTTAAGAGTGAGATATCTATATCCAATTCAAAATATCCAGTAAATGATTGTGTATATTGTGTATCTAGGACTGTACCATAGAAGAGAGATGGGTCTGGATGTGTAGATCTAAGAATCATCTGTGTGGAGGTAGCTGAACCCCCTGATGGGCTCACCAGGAGCAAGAGTATAAAGAGGGGGCTTGTCCCATTTGTTCTGATTCTTCTGTACAAGACTAATGTGAAATATGTTTAATAAGAATGTATATGTAGAGCCTATATCAGATCATACACCATCTTGGTTAAGAGGGAGGGGGAGAAAATTTAAAACTTATAGAAGTAAATATTGAAAACTAAAAATTAATTTATTTTTTTAAAGAATATAAAGAGGGAAAAGGACAGAAGGGGAAAGAAGGGAATCCAGGATAGAGTCAGACTGTAGGCTTAAAGTTAGTCATCATAACATGGATGATGACCCAGCAAAGGAGAGGAGGAAAGCCATACAGGAGGAGAAATGAGAGAGAACAGTGTTGCAGAAATCCAGAGAGGAGAGAGTATTCAGAAGACTGGGGTGAGGAGGGTGGGCGGAGGGAAGGGCTCATCAATTAAGGACGCCTTAAAGGCTTGCCTTGCTTCAGGGAGCTCCTGGTTGAGATTAGATTATATAAATATCTAATGGCTCCAGTCACAATAGTTTCATTACTCCCTTCAGCTTTCTACAGCAACAGAGGAGGCAGATGGTGAAAGCAAGCAAAGGCGTCAGCAAGGTTAGGACAAAGACGTCAGGGAGTCCATAGTAGAGGAGAAAGTTGAGTAATGTTGGTTCACTGAGATGAAGAATAGGTTTAGGGAGAGGTGGAATGACAGAGATTCTGATCAGAACAAAGGATGTCAGAGTTCTTGCTTGATCACGGACACTAGTAGGTGATGGTAGGATCAAGATGGGACCATCCCTCTCTGTAGTTGGGGTGAATTGAAGGAGGAAGTCATAAGAATTGGGTAGACTGAGGAAGCAGAAGGTTGGAGGATTTTAGGGAACATGAATATGTATGTCTAAGTTTCCTAATATCAGGGCAGGCATTGAGGTAGAGAGGAAGATTGTGAGCCAGACAGAAAAAAGGGAAGGAGAATATCTTGGGGGTCAGTAGATAATAGCTTCTGGGATCTAGACTGGGAGATATATTTAGATAGCATGAACCTCAAAGGAGAAGAGGTTGATGAATGATAACAATGGTGCAACAATCTGAAAATAGCAATAGGGAGATGAGATCAGAGAAAATACAGAGAGAAGAAGGGCCCAGGACAGTCTTTATTGGTGCCCATGTAAAGGGTATAGGAGCAGATCCAGTAAGAGAGACTGAGAAGTGGTCATGTATGTAGAAAGTGAACCTGAAAAGAACAATGTCACAGATGCCAAAGGAGGAGAGGGGTATCCAGAAGGAGGGACTGATTGACAATGCCAAAAAGCTGTACAAAGGTCAAATAGGATGAAGACAGAAAAAATAAACTTAGAAGGTATGAAGTCAGTGGTAAATTTGAGAGAACAGTTTCATTTGATTGGTGGGTCCAGAAGCCAGATTGCAAGAGGTTGGGAAGTGAGTAGTGGGAGGTGAAGAAGTGAAAACAGCAAGTTTAGATGACTTTTTTTTTTAGTTTGGCAATGAAAGGAAGAAACAATGTGATATGACAGTTTGAAGGAATGATGGGCCCTAGTGAAGGTTATTTTAAGGGTGAAGGAGTCCTGAAATATTTTCAGGCAGCAGATGACAGTGGGTAAAGAACTGGCAGATAAGGAGAAATTGAAGGGAAGGGGGTGTGTGTGACAGAAAGATGGGGGGGAGAGAGAGAAAGAGAGAGAGAGAGAGAAAGAGAGAGAGAGAGAGAGAGAGAGAGAGAGAGAGAGAGAGAGAGAGATGAAAGGAGGGAGAGGGAGAAGGAGAGAAAGAAGGAATGAATGAAGGCAAAGGACCCAAAGAAGATAGAAGGTTATGTGGTCAAGGCTACAAGAAAGGAGCTTGCCATAGACAAGAAGGAACACTCTTCTGTCTGAGGCTAAAACAAAGTAAAGAGAATGGGCATCAATCTAGAGGGGCTTTGAGATGTAGGTTAGGAAAGAAAAGAGAGAGGACACAGTAAAATAGGATGCAAAGTCTTCACCATAAAGTGAGGGGAACTTGAGAAAAGAAGTCTGGAAAAGCAATGGAAGGAAATGTAATAGAAAGGATTGCCATGCAACAGTGATAGCCCAGCTTAGATTAAGTAATGGATTTATAGTGGACCTATTTGGTATAGTTGTGTGAATTCTTTTCCATCCACATTCAGCTGTCTCAATAAGGATGAGTTTTGACAAAGTGTGAGTGGCAGTTGGAACCAAGAAATTCAAGGGTAGAGAACAGGATATAGTTGCACTGGTCAGCAATGGGGTCAAGACTGAAAAAAAGAAAGTAAGGCAAGAGTGGGGGCTGATTGGAAGAAGAGGGAGAGGTGGAGCCATTAGTGTCAAATATCAAGGCAAAGGTTTAATCTTAGCTAAAGTTTCACCCTCTTCCAGAAGCCTTTCCCAATCTTCCCAAATGCTAGGCCCATCCCTCTATTGATTATCTCCAATTTATCCTGTATATACCTTGTTTGTACAAAGCTTTGGGCATGTTGTCTCCTATTTTAGACTGTGAACATGTGTCTTTTGCCTTTCTTTGAATCCCCAGTACATAGCACAGTGCTGCCATATATAGTGGGCACTTAATAAAAGCACATTGTCTAATTTACTAACTGAATGTGACAGAGGAAGAGATGGAAAGCTATAAGGATATCTTATAAGGACATGAAAAGGTGATAGTCTAAGAGAGGAATTGCTAAATTCTGGGTCACAGAGGTAGCACAACTATAGATGGCTGATATTCTAGAGCTTGTGGGTAGCCACAGTGAAGTGAAATAGAGGTCATGGGATCTGAGTAGATCAATGAACTAAGAAGCCAGAGTTTTCAAGGTAATGTTATTAATTATTTATTAATATTAATTATTAATGTATTGAATCCCTAGGTCATATCCTTTTCCATCTTCTCCAGCAAAAATTGTCCCTAGAATGATTCACCATCATCCCCATTAGTCGTCTTCAGTCTCTCCCTATATACTAGTTCTCTCCCTGTTGCCTACAAAAAAAGAAAGGAAAGTAAAATCAAAGTAAAAAAATTACTTTTTAGGTCCTCCCAGACAATCTACTTATTGTCCTATATCTCTTTTCCTCTTCTCAGTTAAGCCCCTAGAAAAAAGTGTCAGTTCTTACTACATTCGCTTCCTTTCTTCTCATTCATCTACATTGCAGTTTGGCTACCAACCTTGTCACTGAATCTCTTAATTTCCAAATCTAATGGCTATTTATCAATATGTATGTACACATGTTGTCTCCTCTCCCCAGATCAGAAATTCTCCTGAGCGCCCCCCAAGATCTTTGAGAGGTCTATGAGGACAGAATTATGTATGTATATATAATTTTTTAAAAGATTTTTCTTTTTGCTCTTTGGAGGGGGGAAGGCAGGGCAATTGGAGTTAAGTGACTTGCCCAAGGTCACACAGCTAGTAAGTGTTAAGTGTCTGAGGACAGATTTGAACTCAGGTCCTCCTGACTCCAGGGCTGGTGCTCTATTCACTGCGCCACCTAGCTGCCCACAGAACTATATTTTTAATAATACCAAGATATTTTCATTTCTGATACAGTAAATATTGATAGATAACCATATAAACAAAAGTTCTTTGGGGTCCTCAATAATTCTGAAGAGTATAAAGAGGTCAAAAAGTTTGAGATTATAATCTGCACTAGATTAGATATTACCTCGATGATAAAAACTTTTGTCTTTCATTGCTTAATTCAATGTCTGGCACATTTGTTGTTGCTCAGCTGTATCTGATGCTTTGTGACCACAGCTGGGGTTTCTTGGCAGAGATACTGGAGTGGTTTATCATTTCCTTCTCCAGCTCATTTTATAGATGAGGAAACTGAGGCAAACTGAGGGTTAAGTGACTTGCCCAGGGTCAGACAACTAGAGTCTGAGACTGGATTTGAAATCCAGTCTTCTTAACTCCAGGCTGGGACATCTCTCTCAGTTAAGACTGTCACCTAGCTGCCTGTCTAGCCCATAAAAGGTGCTTAATAAATGCTTGTTAATTGACTGCTGATTGATTGAAGTCTCCCAACATTAAGGGAAAGATTTAGGTGGAGAGATGGAGTAGATGATGGGATCTGACTTGGGTAATATGGACAGAGAGAGTGAAGCTCAAAGGAGGAGAGGTTTTGGAGGAATAGTGGCAAATGAAGGTCTAGAAGGAGCAATGGGAAGTCAGGTTCATAGACTTAGCAGGAGAAGGGGCCTTAGACACCATCTAATCCAATTCCTTAATTTTATAGATGAGGAAACTGTGAGCCAGATGATTTTACCCAAATCACACAGGTAGTGAGTGTCAGAGTCTAGATTTATACCCAGATTGTATAACTCTAAAGCTATCATTCTGTATCAAAACAAAATGTCAATAAAATGGAAAAAATGGATGAATCATTTGATTTCTACTTTTTAAATGGTTTTCAATAGTCAGAGGAGTCGATATGTATTTTTTGCTTTTTGGAGGGCAATTGGGGTTAAGTGACTTGCCCAAGGTCACACGGCTATTAAGTTTTAAGTGTCTGAGGCTGGATTTGAACTTAGGTCCTCCTAACTTTAGGGCTGGTGCTCTATTCACTGTGCCACCTAGCTGCCCCAATATGTTAAAATACATTAATGAAATCTATACCTTTTCCCCTTGTGATAAAAAAGTATGCCTGCTCTTCTTTGTGGTCTAGAATGTTGGAAGGCATGAGAAAAAGCCCCCTTAACTGAAGAGGGAAACCAGTGTCTTCAAGAGGAGACCAAGGAAGAAGTTAGGCTAGGATGAAGTGGGATTTGTTAACAAAAGAATGAAGCTTTCAGAAGACACAAGCCAAAATTTGGTAAAGACTAGGTAAGGATAGGACTGAGTTGGAGGGGGATGAAAATGTTGGGGATGGTTATCAGTAGATTGAGGCTTTCATCCTGACAGGTGAATGTCTCCTTCAGTTGTGTCATATGCCCTCTATTCTTTTCCCTCTCTATATTCTCTCTTGGTGATCTTGTCCTCTGTATGCATATGACTCCCAGATCTACATATCCAGACCAGTCCTTTCCCCTGAGCTCCATTCATGAATCTCCAACTTCCTGCTTGACATCACCACATGGATATCCCATGGGTATCTCAAACTCAATGTGCCCATAACAGAACTCATTATTAGATCAATACCTCCTCCCAATTTCCCTCTTTCTGGCAAAGGGACCAACATTTTCCTAGTCACCTAGTTTTGCAACTTCAGAGTCATTCTCCACTCTTTATACTACCTTATTGCCCCTGTGTCCAATTAGGTGGCATCTTTTTTGTTTTTTTTTTAATTTTTGAAGATTGTGTCTTCCTATCTCACCCAGGATAAAATACAGGGGCTACTAATGGACTGATCCCATTCAGAACTTTGACCTATTCGTTTTTCACCTGGATCAATTTGTCCCTCCTCAGACAATATGGTGGCAACTTGTTCCCAAGGACTCACCATATTAATATCAAACTATCCAATCAACATATTCTCCTCCAGTTCAGAACTCGCAAGCTCATGAGATCTGCCAGGCTCAGACTTCATGGTAACTGGGATTATAAGCATGGGCCACCATGCCTATCCAGGTGCAAGTCGTCTTGGTCTACATCCTCAACATCACTTACATTTTTTCCCTTCTGTCTACTCATACCACAAGCACCTTCACTTAGGTTTTATTACCTGTCACCTGGATTATTGCAATGACTTTTTCATCAGTTTCCCTGTTTTCAGCCTTTCCCTTTTCCAATCCGTCCTCCATACAGCGGCCAAGTTGGCATGGGTCTGACCATATCGTAGCTCAAGAAGCTTCAGTAACTTCACGTTTCCCTTAAGATCAAATATAAACTCCTGTGTTTGGCATTTAAATCCCATAACAATCTTTCTAAGCTGATTAGATATTATTCCACTTCATGATACTACTGCTAAAATGTTCAACTAAATTCTATCATATATATCTACTATGTGTCTACTGTATTATATATACTACATTCTATCATTCATCAGTAAGCTTGTACACAGGCTCTCACTGGAACATGATAAACATTTCCTTCTCTTCTCTGCCTCTAGGAGCCCATAGGTCCCTTCTAGTCTTCTTGCATCATACACCCCCCCCACACACAGATACTCTGCAATGCAACAATGCCAGCCTCCTTGCTATACCTCCTACTAGATAATTCTCCTGGCTCCACGCATCTTCATTGGTGCCCCACATACATAGAAAACTCTCCCTCTTCACCTCTTGGCTTCCCTGGCTTCCTTCAATTCCCAAATAAAATCCCATCTTCTACAAAAATCCTTTCCTGATCCCCCTTAATGCTGGGCTCTTCCCTCTATTGATCCAATCCAATCCAAATCCAATCAGATCACATAGATAGTTAGCCAATAAGCTCATAAGCATTTATTAAACACCTATTATATGCCAAGCACTGGGGATACAATTAATAAGAAAGAAAGACAGTTTCTGCCTTTAATGAACTTACAATGTAATGAATGGACACAGCATAAAAAAGGAGGAGAGGAAGGGCCCCCCCTGGCCACAAGAAGAATCAGACACCATGGGGTAGCTGGCCCATCTTCTCTTGTACCACAAGCATCTTGCTCTGTGGAATAGAAAGCAGCAGGGCAATTGATGCACAGTGGAATGGGTGATTGTTTATTAAATAATTATTATATTTATACTAAATGTATTTTATTTATACATAGTTGTTTGCATGTTGTTTCCCCCCTTAGACTGTGAACTCCTTGGGAGCAAGGACTCTCTTTTGCCTTATCCCCAGTGCTTAGCACAAAGACTGGTACATAATAGGCACTTACTGGCTTATTGGCCTGTGTGACCTGAGCTTCAATTTCCTTATCTTTAAAATGAGGATATTGGATTACATGATCTGTTTTGTCGTTGTTTCTGAGTCTTTTTCAGTCCCATTCAACTCTTCATGACCCCATTTGGGGTTTTCTTGGCAAAGATACTGAGATGATTTGCCATTTCCTTCTCCAGCTCATTTTTACAGATGAGAAAACTAAGGTAAACTGGGTTAAGTGACTTGCCCAGGGTCACACAGCTAGTAAGTGTCTGAGGCCAGATTTGAACTCAGGAAGATAAGTCTTCCTACCTCCAGGCCCAGCACTCTATCCTCTTACCACCTCATTGACTCTTATAGACCTTAATATTTTTACTTATGTAAAACCAAATACAAATTGAGGTGTGGTATTTAAAGTCCCCTCTTACTTGTCTCTACTCTAGTGTTCCAGTCTTATCCTGTACACTTCATATGTTCTTCGGTCAGGCCAGACTCGCCATGCCTTTGCTCGCTCTTGTCTCTTGGAATCCCCAGTTTCCTTCAATGCTCAGCTTGTGTTACCTCCTATATGAGGTTTCTTCTGATCCCCACCAAAATTAACTTGCAGATATTTTAAATACACTTATTCTGCATATTTTGGTGTGTATATATGTTGTCTCCCCTGATAAAATGTAAGCTCCTTAAGGGAAGGGACTAATCTGTTTTTATTTTTAATTTTGCCATAGTGCCTCACTTGTAGAAGTCACTGACCATCCCCAGCACCTAGCACATACTAGACTTAAGAAATGCTTGTTGATTGATTAATTGGACCTACATGGGATTTTATAGTTTAAAATACACTGTCACATTTGAGCATCATGACAAGCTTGTGAGGGCTGCAGGAGAAATAGTATTACCCCTACAGATCGAGACATAGTGCCATAGGGGATAGAGAGCCAGGAAGATCTTGGCTTAATTCTCTCCTCTGACATATACTGAGTGATACAGAGCCTCTCAGTGCCCCCAGGGAGCTCTCTAAGCTTATAAGATTCAGAGAAGGTGCTAATCTACATTGGGAGAGGGAGTTGCATTATTCATCCTATCTTACAGATGTGGAGATTGAGGTTCAGACATATTTTGGAGTCAAAGGACCTGGGCTTAATTCCCAATTCTTCCACTTACTACCCATGGGATCTTACACACATTTCACCACTCTTGTCTCTGTTTTCTCAATGGTCAAATGATGGGTTGGATAAGATAACCTCTGACATTCCTTCCTGTTTCTTTCTTCCTTTGTTTCTCCTCCTCCTCCTCCTCTTCTTCTTCTTCTTCCTAGCATTCATGTAGCTCCTACTGAGTGCCAAACACTGTGCTAAGCTCTTTACAGATATTAATCCATCTGATCCTCACACCAACCCAGTGAGGTTAAGTGATATTATCATCCCCATTTTACAGGTTAAGAAACTGAGGCAAACAGAGGTTAAGCAATTTGTCCAAGATCACACTATTAGTAAGTGTTAGAGGTCAGATTTGAACTCAGTTCTCCAGACCCAGTGGATAGACCTATCCACTGTGTTACCTAGGTTCATCTTGATTCTCAAGAAGAAAAAAGCCCTAGGAAATGTAAAAGTAACCAACCCCACTGACTCCCTGCCTTGCTTTTCTACTCCAACCTTACCTAGAGTTTCCAAGTCTCTTTTTCTAGGTCTAAATGAACAGAACCAGTCACACAGGCAAGAAAGGAATGCTAGTTCCCAGAATCACAGAATTTCTAAGACTTTCAGTAGGTATCTGCTTTCAGACCACATCAGGCCCTAGGCCACAGGTAGAAAAGAAAGAGGGAAGAGTAGGGCATGAGCTTGTTTATAGTCTGGCACAGGGTACGCTTTGTCAGCAGAATTTTTTTTAGAAGGGAAGGAAAAGGATAGAGAGCAAGACCAGATGTTTGTAATAGCTTCACAGGCCTTTGGTGCTCAGCAGGTTGAATGAGACACCATACAGAAAAGAGGCTACAGTCCATTGAGCAGGCTGGTTGAGCTGGAGTCAGCTTTATTTTAAAATCGGGGGTGAAGTGTAGGAGCAAAGCAGGGTCTGGCAAGGGCTCCCAGCCTCCTTGTCTGCCAGGATGGTCCATTCTCTACACTGGTCAGAAGCAGAACAGATAGCTGTCATGTGGCCCATTTCTCCATGATTGATATTTACATAACATATACGTATATCACTAATTCTCCTGACGACCTGATTCTTCCCAGTTCCTCTTTTCTCCTAATTAGCAGTTTCCCTGTCAGTTCAACTTCTGAGGAGGGAATTGAAATGTCTTGTTCTACCATCCCACCCCCTTAATTTAAATTTTAAAAAATGAGTCTTGTGCCCACTGGAATTTGTTTATCGGCCCTCCCTTAACAAATTTAGCAGCTTCTGACACAGACTCACATTACATAAATCTCCACTGATGACAGAAACTAGTTTTTAAAGAAGCATTCGTCTCAATCATCATCTCTTCTGTGGTTCCAGGTTGTTCCATGTTGTCATACAGGTACAAATACCTTCCCGTCTGCACCTTCTCATCCTATGTCAGTCTTACTTAGGTCCTTTCATATATCCTCCAAGGTTATAAGATTCAGAGAAGGTGCTAATCTACATTGGGAGAGGGAGTTTCATTATTCATCCATATAAACAAGAACCTGTTCCATTCCATTTTATAGATGTGGAGATTGAGGTACAGAAAGATTTTGGAGTCAAGGAATCCACCCATCATGCAGAAGACATTCCTGTAGGGTTCTGGGTCATGACAGGGCTGCTAGTGCAGTAATCATGTCAGTTTCTTTTTCTTTGCTCTTGGTATAAACTAACGTCCTTTCCAACTGTACATTTCCTACATATTTTTTGAAGCAATTATTGTTAAGTGACTTGCCCAGGATCATGAAGCTGGCACATATTTGAGTCTGGATTTGAACTCAGGTCCTCTCGACTCCAGGGCTGGCACTCTATCTATGGCACCATCTAGCTGCCCCCTTGAACATTGTTTTTATGCTATGTCTTGTCTTCAGGTCATCATTGCAAATATACTGCAGCTTATGTTTGCCTACTATGAGTGTTTTGTATTTAGAGGAGTGATGGATCCAGCTCATATTGGCTCCAAAGAGTTAAGCTTTCAGAGTAATCTTTTACAGCAAATCAGCAGATAGGTACTTAATATTTAAAAGTACTTATACTTAAGTACCTACACAAAAATACTTATACATTTACTTAGGTATTTATTAAAAATCTCATATACAAATCTAAAATACAAAATTAACAAATCTATAAATCAGAATTTGACTTATTGTTTTGTTATTATCTAGTTGAAAAAAATGTTAATAATATGGAAAGAAATTTTAAAATGTGTCATGTGTACTTTTTTTTTTCGGAGTGCCAGTTGTTAAACATTTATCAGCACACCCCTGCTTGTATAGTCCTTTGCCAATGAAAGTTAAATATAATTTTCAATACTTCAAGGATCTTTTATTTCATTTTTGTCTTCATGAGTGGTTGTGGCTAAAAACAATTCATCTCCTTATAGTCAACCCTCTGGTGATGAACTTTTCTAGACTTGGTTGGGTCGATTCTTAGAAAACAGACACAGTTGGCAGTCCCACGCTTGAAGCTTTGCCAACTGGGTGGGAGCTGCTGGAGTTTGTGCTTTGCCATCATAGCCTTTGAGAGTCCAAAGTCGTCCCCATGCCATGTGGAGGTGTCAGAGGAGGACTTGAGTAGAGGTGGGTTTTCAAAATAGCAATTAGAGTGAAAACCCAACTGGTTTTATAGCGGAGATCATGGGATGAGGATACTGTGCGAAAAAGCTAATTGAGGAGAGCTCATTTAAATTGGTTTTTATAAGAGATGCAAGTTGCAAGAAGGGATTGAATGAGCCACATGGTGCCTGACCCTGTGTTGCTACCTGGAAAGTAACAACTTGCTTCTAACTCTGACCCGTCTAAATTGAAGCCCAGCATGACTTCTCTTCCCTCATCAACGTATACATGAACTGACTGCTATATTACATTTTAAATACATTTGTAGTTCCCTTTAACATAGTCCTTTCTACCCGGCTCAAATATCACTTCCTCGATGAACCCAAATCAGACCACCCTCCATCATCTGATCTCTTAACACTCTGTACTTCCTTTCTGTACTTACACGAATTTCCTATTTATCCTATATCTTGCTTGCTTTGTTTTTTAAGCATTAAAATTTTTTAATTGAAAAACTACTAATATGAACATGTTTTACATGACTACACATGTATAACCTTATAACAGATTACTCACTGTCTCAGGGAGGAGAAAGAAGAAGAGGCAGAATTTGGAACTCAAAACTAAAAAAAAACCAATAAATGCTAAAAATTGTTTTATATGTAATTGGGGGAAAATATATTTTTAAATGACAAAAAATTTCATTTATAGAATAAAATAAGCATTTCCATAACATAATATAATAAAAAGATGACTGTACATGAAACTGCAAATCTATTATTTATTCCTTTTAAATATATAATAAAGTTATCTAAATTTATTTTCCCCCCTTGTTTTCCTTCCTCCTTTACGCTAAAGATGGCTACCATAAGACACAAAGTCCCAGGGACATATAACACATTTCCCAGTGTATTATGCAATAAATACACACCTTAACCATGAGAGCCTACATTTCAGGCCCAGGAGTGAGGCCCAATATTTCACCCAATACAATGGTGCAGAAGAAGACACAGAAGATAATGAAAATCAATCCATATATCCATAAGCATTTATTAAGCACCTACTATAATCCAGGAATTATATTGGGCACTGAACATATAAGGCCAAAAGTTAAATAGTTTCTGCCCCTAAGGAGCATTGGGGGAAATAGCAGGTATACATATACATAAATAAATAAATAGTATATATAAAATAATTTTGAGGGAGGAGGCACTATCATCTGGGCAGATCAGGAATGGTGTCATAGAAGATGAGGCTGGCGCTGATCTCTGAAGTGAGAGAAGGATTCCAAGAAAGAGAAGTGAGGAGGAAGCACATTCCAGGCATTGGGGGTAGGGAGATCCTGTGCAAAGGCCTGGGGATGAAAGGTAGAATGTTGGGTGGGTACAACAGTAAGTAGGTAAGCCAGTTTGGAAGAAATAAATATCAAGTAAAAGATTAAGGTATAATGAGTCTGGAAAAGTGGGCTGGAGCCAAACAGTAAAGGATGTTGAATACCAAAAGAGTTTGTATTTTATCCAAGAAGCTGCTGGTCTAAAGATTCCAACTGATAAGTGTTAGCTCCACAGAGTCTCCATCAAGCACCTAAATTACATAGCATTTCATAGGAGAAGGAATACTGAGCCTACGAAGACAGAAATACTTAGTACCTTGGCCATATCCAAAGAATTTTGGGAAGCTAAAGATTTTTGCAAGGTTTGGTGCTTACCACTAGAAGTTTACAAAGAACTATGCCTATATCTCCAAATGTTACAATTCTGTCACCCATGAATAAATGGTTGGGGTGAACCAAAAATAGAAAGAAAGGCAAAAAGAGGCAACCTGACTTGAACCCTCTGCCCCAGTCTGGCAATTTTTAAGGCAAGAAATGCAAGCAGGCCTTTAATGACATAGGTAAAAGCCTCATATATTTTCCAGTGTTGATTTTTATAATTGTTCTTATAATTTCTTGTAATGGAAATGCAAATTTAAAGATCTTCCCTGCCCCTAGCTTAAGTGCACCTGGAGCCTGTGGTGGGAGGCTTGTTTTTCAGGAAAGCCCATACCTTGATACTTTGTGATTGGGCAGTGGGTCCAGAAGGTTGTTACATTCTCTGAGCCAGGAGAAGGCTATATAAACCCTGAGGAGAGGCTTTGCTTTAGGGCTCACTTTGAGAAGTGTTGTGTGATTTGACCAGATGAGACTCTGGGAAGCCGTTGTTGAGAGCGCCCCGGCTTTGAAAACCCAGATGTTGATGCTTCCCTCTCTGGTAACTGTGGTTTGGTATTGATATAATGGTAGGACAGTTTGGAAGCCTGTCTGTTTGATCTGTAAGTTCTGTAACTCTGAAGTTCGGGTGCTGACCTTTTCCCCCTGAACTAGGTAATGTATGTTTGTTTGATTAAAGTAAGCTTGTTAACCCATTTTGAGTTGCTTTCCTTTTGAAAAGCAGATATAAGAACCTGTGTTGGCAGTCACCCTGGGGATATTGGGGTGCTTGCTGCTACAAAATGGCGACGAGGATGGGATCTGCTGAGTAAAAGGAAAGTATGGGGGCTGGGATAATTGTTTGTTTCCCAGTTGTGGTAGCTGTGATTCTGTGGAGCCATGGAGCAGGAGAGAAGAAAGGCCTGCATGCTGACTTCACTGAGCTGAGAGCAGGAATGGTGAACTGCCTGCATGGAGACCTGTGGAGAAGCCTGGAGCTGCTGCCTTCTGCTGGAGGAGAAGGAACCCAGGAGTTTAGAGTTCAGCCACAGGACAAGATAAGGACTGTGAGGCAAAGCAGGGGCACTGAATGTGTTTCCTTGCTGCATCCCACAGTTTGGGACCCAGGGGGGATGGACTTGTGACTGATGGGTGGGGTGAAGTGCCATGGACCCCAAGGACCCCACCTTTGGTTTTGTTGCCCAGCTCCCTCTCTGGACTTGGAAGCAGGGGCTGGAGCAGTGTTGTGGGAAGGACACCCCCCTCCTCCCAGGAGAACTTTATGTGATAATGCTTTGTATTTTGTGAATTGATGTGACAATGCAATGTACTTTGTTTAAGACACAGTGGCCACTTTGGTAACTTTAGATGTACCTTGAAAATGTGACCTAAGAGATGTTTTAGTGCTAATTCAAATGTAAATTGTATATGCTATGGGCATGAAAGATCTTGGGGCCGAATGTAATGGAAATGCAGATTTAAAGATCTTCCCTGCCCCTAGCTTAAGTGCACCTGGAGCCTGTGGTGGCAGGCTTGTTTTTCAGGAAAGCCCATACCTTGATACTTTGTGATTGGGCAGTGGGTCCAGAAGGTTGTTACAATCTTTGAGCCAGGAGAAGGCTATATAAACTCTGATGAGGGGCTTTGCTTTGGGGCTCACTTTGAGAAGTGTTGTGTGATTTGACCAGATGAGACTCTGGGAAGCCGTTGTTGAGAGCCCCCCGGCTTTGAAAACCCAGATGTTGATGCTTCCCTCTCTGGTAACTGTGATTTGGTATTGATATAATGGTTGGACAGTTTGGAAGCCTGTCTGTTTGATCTGTAAGTTCTGTAACTCTGAAGTTCGGGGTGCTGACCTTTTCCCCCTGAACTAGGTAATGTGTTTGTTTGATTAAAGTAAGCTTGTTAACCCATTTTGAGTTGCTTTCCTTTTGAAAAGCAGATCTAAGAACCTGTGTTGGCAGTCACCCTGGGGATGTTGGGGTGCTTGCCGCTACATTTCTTCATTCTGAATTTAAACACCAATGAAGGGCATTTCCATACAGAGTGGACTACAAAAAAAAAAAAGAGAATTTTATATGAAACCATGAAATCTCCATTTCACACTGCTCATTTGAGATGTTACTTTCAAAACTGTCCTACTTTGTGTTTTCTTCTGCTCTCTTCTGTGTATTTTTCTTTTTTCAAAAAGGTAAAATGATTCTATTTTTTTATATTATTATTGCTAGGTTGGAGTAAGGTATGTGGCCTTTGGAGTACATACACATAGGGTCACCAGGAATAACAACACAAACTTCATTCTAGACCTGATAACTTTCAGGCCTATTGATCTGTGTTTTGAAATTTTTGGAAGATGGAGAAGTGAAGTGAATATGAAGACTCAGATGGAGAAGTGAAGTGAATATGAAGACTCAGTACCAATCATGTCACTTGGTTAAAATATTGGATTAGATGAAAAAGGAGATATCAAATGAGAATAACTCAAAAAGAAAGAAACTAGATATAGTGTCAGAATTTACTGTTAGGAATGCTAGAGAGAGGATAGAATCCTAATAAGAATATTAAGAGTCCAGGGAAAGCATAAGAAACTGGATTGATGCAGAATTCCTGCCAAAGTTGAATGAGTGACTTGTCTGCTTACCTACAGAACAGTCCTCTAGAATAGTTGGGTCCTTGATAAAAAAAAGATGATTTATCTCCATCATCACTTGTGCACAGGGAAGACAAATTCCCTGATAATCAAGAATAGAGGCATAAAGGAGAATCAAAGAGGCAAGCTCCATGAGAGGACCATCCACTAAATACAGATGGATAGCCGCTGCCTGATGGTGACCCATATGAAAAGTCTTTTCTGGGCTTGACTGTACCTGAGAATATCATGTAGCCTTATCTAGAGATAGAAAGGGACTTCAGAGGTCATTTAGTCCAATCGCCTCATTTTACAGATGAGGAAACTGAGACTCGGGAAGTTAAATGATAACCTACCTGCAGTGGGTTTAGAGACCATGAATGCAGAAGCTTCTCTAGGTAACTGCAGAAATGCCAAGTTCATAATGCTACTTACTGGTGAGTAACCATTCTGATGCTAGGTACTATATATTTGTATGTCACCTGTATATTTTATCTGCTGTCTGTAACTTTACTATGTGATGTTATGTGTTTTATATTTTGATGTGACCACCATGTTGGTCTTTAGTTTGCCCTGTATTTGCACCTCTGGTATAATTTGAAAGTATGGTTTGGTTTGGTTTGGTTTTTCACTTGGGGGTAGTCAAATGTCACAGGAATAAGATGAGAGAAAGTCTTTATTTCCCAATGTCCTTTGGAATATACACACACCTGTCCAATCATTTCCAAGTCCCAGGCCCAAGAGTTCAGCTTGATTTTCAGAGAATCAAGACTTTGAGTGATCATCAGACACTGTTGAGGGGATGTTGTCACAGGGAGGAGATAGGGAAAGAAAGAAGAAAAGTAGAGGGATGGCTAGGTGGCGCAGTAAATAGAGCATGGGCCCTGGAGTCAGGAGGACCTAAGTTCAAATCCAGCTTCAGACACTTAACACTTACTAGCTGTGTGACCTTGGGCAAGTCACTTAACCCCAATTGCCCTGCCTTCTCCCCTCTAAAAAAAAAAAGGAAAGTGGAAACATGATGGGAAAACAAGGGGTCTAGTCATAGAACTGACTGTGGGCAGGTTGACAACCAGGTTTTGGAAGGGGGGAAGCCAGCAGATATCACAGTCTTCTCCCAGATATATGTGAGGACATGGATAAAGGGTATTATATAAGAGAAGAGGAGAATGAGAATGCTATCATTCAGGGGAAAGATTACTAAGAATCTTTCTAATGTTTGTTTCATTTCCTTTCTTGTTCCAATTAAATGCTCTTACTGATTCTATGATGTGATTTGTCTAGGTTTCTGTTATCACAACCATCACTGAATATTTAGAGCTGAATTAATTAGAAGTCCCTAGTTTTTCACTGCTGTGGAGCTTACACGTTACCAAAAAAAATATGCCCCATAAACTTGACCTCAAGTCCATGACAATGCAATATCATAAATTCATTATACATTCAAAAATAAAGATTTCCACTGCCAGGAAAGGGAGGGTCATTTTAATTAGGCTAATTGACATCAAGATGTTTTAAAGAGTAGAAATTGTAATGAACACCATTTTAAGAATTTTGCAGCATCCCAGTTTAATATCACTAGAATATTAAAAAACAAAGGCAAGATATCACTGGTCCAGAGATCCATTGTTAATGACTATGAGAGCATTTGGGGCCTTCTATTCCCAAGGATTTTTCAGCTGTCTGCTACCGAGTCTGAAGTCCTCACCCGCTCCAATTCATTTTTCATCATGTTCATATCCTTTCATTCCTTTGTTTATTTGTTCACAGTTATTCATTCACTCACTCACTCACTTATCCTTTTATTTGTTCATTCATTCATTGAAGGTTCATTTATTTAGATTCAGACAATATATGAGTAATGCACTCTAAAATCTTGTCCATGATTTCTCATCCATAGTATACTGGGGAGAGCAGTTTAAAGAGCCAGAGCCAGAAAGCATAAAAGATAAGGCTCTTCTCTATTTCAAATCTCCAGTTAAATCCTGACTAGAAACCAAAGAATAGACATATTGAATCCTGAGTCTGCTAAAATGTTCATTCTATTGTTAATTAATCTAATCAGTCCCTGGGAATGGGAAGGGTCAGTTCCATAGAATGAGAGGCTCTGGTCCGGCCCATCAAAAAAACTCAACAAGTATACAACAAAAACCCAATACTGGACCAAAAAGGGTTACTTACAGTGAATTTTGAAGTCCTTGTACTGTCTGTCTTCAATTGCTACCATGTACAAAGCTGCCCGGTCTGGAAACATAAGCCCTCCAGGTTTCTGTTGATGAATTGTGGGGAAATGGATCTTGTAATCTATTCACCTGACAAAGACATCACATTTTGAACTGCACATAGAAGAACTAGACAAAGCACCCCCACTGCCAATGCTTCAAGTTTTCCTGGTTTGTGGTGAGGACAAGCGATGGCCTTCAGTGGAACTTTGGGGTAAAACATGCACCAGGTGACTGTCACAGGCTGGACAGACTCCTTTTCCTCCTCATCTTTCCTATCCCCAAGCACAAAGTTTATCACTTAACCCTTCCTGAAGAACTTTTGGAAGAGGAAACTTTGGGAAAAGTCAGGAGGTGATCAAAGGAATGATGAATGGGGCTCAAAAATATATTCAGGGGGGTGGGTGGGAAATGGGCCTTTTTCACTAAAAGGAAGCAGAGGTCAAAAGTGCTTAATAATGCCCTTTGGGACCTCTGGATGCTTAATACTTAATTAATACTTAATACTTGCTGTCCTGATGTTCATCTGAACCAAGTGAAATGTTTCAATTTCAACAAAAGTGGCCAGAGCTAAACATGCAAACTTTCCAGCTATCAAAATAGCTGTATATTGGATTGGAGTTCGTAGGCAAAGGATGTGGTATTGTGTCCACCTTCTCTGAAGAAGACCTGCTTCAGGGATAGGGGCCAAATGGAGTAACCAATGCAATGCATTTCTGGCTTGAGGCATCTAGGAAGTCCTAGTGAGCAGAGGCACAAGAGGGTCTAGCCTCTCTCTAGTCAAAGGACTGAGGCTCAGCTGTGGGTCAACCAGCAATCCAACAAGGAGGGCGACGTGTAGGACACCTACCAGCCACTTGTCCCTGGCGAAGATCACTGTGTTAAGCATTGACTCATAGAAAAGACAATAACCCATCCACTCACTGATGATGATGTCTACCTTTTCCACCGGCAACTCCACCTCTTCCACTTTACCCTTAAATATGGTGATGACTGTTAGGAGGAGAAAAAAAAAAGAGGAAAACATATTTTTAAACCCCAGGAAGTGAATTGCTGAAGACCCAACTGGTAAACTATAGTGTCAGTGTCAAGACCATCTGTCCCCAAAAAAGATTCCTCTCTGATTCTTTACATGCCCCCAGCCCACCTAGATTCTGTTTACTTTGGGGGAACTAACCCTTTTTAGATATGTTGCTTTAGATCATTATCACACCTCCCATAAAATATTAGATCATTTTAGATATGTTGCTTTAGATCATTATCACACCTCCCATAAAATTATAGAAACTCAGAGCTGGAAGGGACCTCAGAGGCTGTGTAGTACAACCACCACCAGAATAAGGATTTCTAATATAACATACCTGGTGAACACTCGTCTAGTTGTATTTACAGATCTCTAATAAGTGAAAATCTGCTACCTCCCAAGGGAACACAATATTTTTGGACAGCTAGAATTGCTAATGGTCTGATAACACGCTTAGACTTCAATGCTACAGTGATCTCCTCAATGTGAGTACTCCCCTTAAAAAGGGGGCAATCCATCCATGCCTTCTCCTTCTGAGCAACTGTTACCCATGTGCTCTGGCGAATAATATAAAATAAATAAGGAAAGGAAGACGGGGTTCAGACTATGGAGGGTTTAGAGTAGAAGGCTAAGTCTGTATTTTATCCTAGAAATGATAGGATGCTGCTGAAGATCCCTAGAAGTTTGCCAAATACAGGCCTCAACGTTACATTGAATGTGGAAGTTTATGTTTATAGACAGCTTAAAAATTCTTAAAAAAAAAAAAGTCTGGTCTTCCTCCTTTCTGTCACTTTGCCAACCCCCACAGCAGAGGACAAAGAAGGTTGTAAAGGCAAAGAAACTAAGTTGTTTTTTTCTTTGTTTTATGGATTTCCTTGGTCAAAGAAATCAACATTTGGTGACCAACCTACTGGTGAAGAGTCCTTCTCCTTAAATAGGCTGGTTCTCAGAAAGTAGGCTTAGTTTGTGGCTAGGATCATATTCAATGCCTTTCCAACATGGGAGGACTTGCAAAGCACCACGCTTTGTTGGTATAATAGCCTTCAAGACTCTCAGACCAATCTATGCTATGGTGAATCATGAGAAAAGTACTTTTGTAAAAGTTTAATTAAGTTTTACCCAATATGGCTTCCTAAAATTTAGGAGGCACAGACCAATACAGTGTACTCTCTATTTGTAGACTAAGAACACCATGTGACATGTATTCAAGCTTTTTGCTTATCCTTATCTAATGCCACTCTTGCTTCTCATTGGATCCCTTCACACAGCCAGTGGAGAAAAAAGCAGAGAAGATAAAATGGGGTGTCTCCTCTCATCAAGGTCTGATAGGAAACTTTCCAGGAATAGGCCACCAAGACTACACTGGAGTAAACTGGGGGAAGTTATCATGAGAGGTCAGCCTGACCCAGAATTCATCAGTATCACTGACAGACTGCCCAAATGAGGTTAGGGATATAAATCCCTAATTAATTCACTATTCTGAACAGAACCAACAAATGTTTGCAGGATTTATCTATTTATTAAATTACCTGCAGAGCTTATTTGTCTTCCTGTGTGTGTAGACATGATTTTTCCAAATTATAATAACACTTAGAAAAAAAGAGTTATGGAGCTTAGGAACTGGAAGAAGCCATAGAGATCAAATAATGCACCCCCCTCATTTTTAGATAAGGAAACTGAGAGGGGGAGGGAATGGGAAGGGAATGGGAAGCAAGGTCTTCTGACTCCAAGTCCAGAGTTTGCACTAATGCCACACTGACACCCTGAAGTCTACCTATAAAACTCAGAAGAGCTTAATGGGAGAGTAGGGATATGGGCTGGTCTGCATTGTGTGGTGAACTCCCCTCCATGATGCCCAGAACTTGGTATTACACACAATATGGATTCCCCCAGGGCCAGTGCCAGGGGCAACTGAATGACCACTCCCACAATTGCCCAGATCACTGTATAGATGGAAACCATTTGCTGCAAATACCAGTAATTAAGATATTTCATTTTTGCAGGAATGTAAAAAGAATTGATCAGCCAAATAAAAATTCTACACTTTGCACTGTGAGATTAATTATTAAGCACTAGAGTTGTAGTTAAGAAGACCTGAGTTCAGATCCTGACCTTAGCATTTACTGACTGTGAGACCCTGGGCAAGTCACTCAACCTTTCTGAATCTCAATTTCCTCATATGTAAAATAGGGATAATGATCCCTGTAGAAGGTCCCTCACAGAGTTGTTGTGAGGATTGCTTGAGATACTTTCATGTAGGCCTGTGGGCTAATGTGACCCACAATATTCTCAAGTGAATTAGGTTAAAATGTAATTGGAAAATATTTAACAAAATCGATCTAATGCATATGAGGTTCTTTGTAAACTTTACAATGCTATATACATGTCAGTTATTACCATATCTTACAAGCAATACAGTACAATCCAATGTGGTCCTAGAGCTGAGAGCAGAAAATAATGGGAGCATTCTGTTAAACCCTGAGAACCACAGAATTGGAAAACAAAGACCTGTGGGGGAAAAACATCAGGGGCAGGAAGCTACTTTTAGCGTTTACTTAGGTCCTCTCTCTTATGAGCTATTGAGCCACTATCAAAATGGGTCTTGCTAGTGATTAAATATAAGGCATTAGTGGTAGGCCCAGCCCCTGATGAGGTTGTGAGAGTGAGCCAAGAGCTGGGTATTCACTGGCATAGAAGAAGGGGCTGTGAATGAAGGGGGGAAAGGGGAACATGATTGGGACAATGAGTGGGAGTCAGGAGATGTTACTATTTGAAGGTCATCCTGACCACCCAGTCATGAGGTAAGTGCAGGTTGTCCAGCTATGGAACCCAGAGATAAAAATGCAAGGACCACAACAGTTTATACTGAGTTCCAAGTGTAGGTATTTGGCACCTTGAGTGATGAGAGTGAGGACAGTGAATCCTAGAAGGGAAAAGGAGGATGCTAAGAGAGACCAATGCTTTGAGGTTAGAGATTTTATAAAGCTCTGAATGCCAGGGTAGAGATGTTAGTATTCCTATATAGAGAAAGAAATATTTGGGAAGCAATAATGAAAAATCCCTGCCAAACACATGTCTAAATGCCACAGTTCTGAGTCTCCAGTCACCTCCCCAGGGAAGGGAGGAGTGTGGGGAGGGGTGGGTCACAAACAGAGGTGGATTTGAGATCAATGGGACATCAAAAAATCCATAACCCCACCAGCTCTCTCATGGAGGCAGTCAACCCTCCCCTTCCCCAGTCTCCATAAAGGGTCTGCTGACTCCAGTCAGGGAGCCAAGGGAAACAGTTGTGGTACTGTCAGTTGACCATTTGGAAGCTGGTGGAGCAGCAGATAAGTCCGGGACAGAATACAGACTGCTTCCCAGGTGGCAGTGCTTCAGGAGAAGCAGGAGCCAATGAAAGGCAACCCAGGTGGTTAGGAGCTACTTGGCCCAGACAGATGTTCTAGTGTTTTGGAATAAGGACTATGGTTGAAAAACAGGCACCTCTAAAGGAGTAGCAATAGAGAAATTTCCAAGGGCCACGGCCACAAATCCTCAAAGTGAAGCCATTTTGAACCAACCCAGTTCATATTTTTATGAAAGGTCAAAGTCCTTTGTTAGCTTGTTGGTATAGGCAATTCTACCTTTACCTCAACAGAAGACTCCGTCATAACTCTCAAATCCAACCCATATATCACCACACTAATGTTGACCCTCATGACCTCTGGTGTGGACTATTGGGATAACCCCTAATTAATCTCCCTACTTCTGATCTCCTCACTCTCCAATGCATCCTTCACTCAGTAGCCAAAATCACATTTCTTAGACACAAACCTGATCTTTGAGAGCTCCCCTTTGCTTTTAGGATGAAAATAAAATATCCCCAGCCTGGCATTTAAAGCTCTTTGCAGTCTTGGTGCAACCCAACTTTCCTGATATTTCCTATTATTTCAGAAAAAAATGCACCTCCCTGCCCCACCCCACTCCATCCTCCAAGCATCTTTTTTTGTTGTTGTTTTAGGTTGGTTTTTTTTTGATGGGATGAAGGCAAGGCAATTGGGGTTAAGTGACTTGCCCAAGGTCACACAGCTAGTAACCCCAAGCATCTTCATTACTTCCTGTCTTTTGTCTTGTCCCTGCTCCTGCTGTCTGGCATGACATTGTTTGGCATGGACTCAGCATTCTGTCTCCTCTGTCTGTACTTAGTCACAAGCTGTTCCCCATGCCCAGAATGTTCTCCTTTCTAAATGATATCTCTTAGAATCCCTAGCTTCCTTCAAAGCTAAGCTCAGATGAGACCTCCTTCTTGAAGTCTTCCCTGATTCCTCCTGGTTCTTAGTGCTTTCCACCTCTTCAAATGATCTCAGTTATTTAACTATGTACATATTGCATCCCTCCAGGAGAATAGAAGCTTTTAGAAGGCAGAGACTATGGCATTTTGGTTTTTATCTCTCCATTGTCTAGCACAATGCCTTACATATAGTAGGTACTTAATGTGCAAATTAAAGCCCAATTCCATGTTTTTTGAGAGGGCAGAAGCAACCAGTGGCTAAAATGAGATTTGGATTGGAGATTAATATTTTTATATCCTGGGATGAGGGGAATAAGGGAAGACCTGCATCTGAATTGAAGAGACCCTAGACCAGGTCCATGGACCTGGAAGATACATGGATAAATTTCAGTGCTTATATCAACTTTGATAGGAATAAAATACATTTTTATTTTCACTAGCTTCTAACTGGAAATTATGAATAAAAACAACCAGAGTCACTGGCAGGGGGAAAATGGAGAGAAGGAATCAAGTCAAGAAGCATTTATTAAGTGGTTCCTATGTTTCAGGCTAGAGATGAACGGAGAGGCAAAAACAGGCCCTTCTCTCAAGGAGCTTACATTATGATGGTGGAAAGAACATGCAAACAATCAGTACATTGGGGAATAAACTAGAAGGTGGTGAGAGTTCCTGCCCAGGACCCCTGAGATGGCACTCTCTACCCCACCTCCCTATGGGAAAAAGGGACAGTAACAGGAACATGCTATTAAACTTTATAGATGACCCATGTGTTTGAAGAAGGCGTTTCGAGTCTGTAGCTTTTTTAAACTCTATGTTATGTTAACTATTTCCCAGGCTATTGACAAGGCGTGATCATGTATCCTTGATTCAAGTGATCTCTTGTTAGACAAGAATGTAAAATGGCCACCTCAAGTGCTTGTGCTGGTGTGGGTTGAAAGTGGAGCATTAAATGGTATGGACAACCAAGATTGTGCATGAGAATAGCAGTAAGAGTAACTGAATCAGTGCAAATGAGTCAAGGTGTTCGGGTCTGGAGACTCAATGACACAGGTGGGAGAACCCTGTGGGCAGAAGTGAGCATGGCATAGGTATGGAACCCTCTTAGTTCAAACGCTAGTGGTTTGTACTGAGCCCCTAGAGCAGGGGCTTCCAAGCTTTCAGTTGAAACAAGGAAGAGAGGATAGGTTCTGGGCAGGAGAAGTAGGCTGGTATGCCTGGTCTGTACTTCACACTGAGAACCTGCACTCATTCATAATTCCCCTCAGTGGTCGGATTTCAACACACTCCATCTCAAACATTCACAATTTAGTTCTTCTAGAGTTATGTCCAACACATAATCACAGCATCAAAGAGACTTTTTGATGTATGTCCTAAATAGAATGAGAAATATCAAACAAAACATCAGCTTTGGTTCCAGTACCCTCCCGTGTGACAATATTAGTATTTGGGAACCAATAATGAAAGAAGCCACACAGATGTTACTGATTTGAATGACACCATTCTTAGCCCCAAATGGTCTCTGCACAGGAAGAAAGAATGCCTGGGGGCAAAGTGAAGGTTTTTATACAGGTAAATCCAACATTCCTATTTAATCAAGACCAATGCCAGCAGACCCATAAACTCCATTGCTTGGAGGGAGGCGGAAGATTAAATTTGGCATTAGTACAGGAAAGAGAGGGGGACTTTATTTCTATTTTTTGCTTCAGTTCTCCTTTGTCCCATTTCTAAATATGGGTTCTTTTCTATTATGCCCACAGCTGCATTGCCATAAACTCACTGAATAGACTTAAAAGATTTCATGGCATTGTAGGAAAGACTTGAGGTTATAATCAGAAGACCTGGGTTGTAGTCCTGAATTTTGTGCATATTAGCACAAAGTTATTATTATTTCATGTTGCTTTGGTTGCACAAAATAATCTCTGAAGCAAACATTTTTAAAGTAATATATGAGTATTACCCCATAAATCAATTAGTCAACAAGCTTTTATTATGTGTCTATTATATGCTAAGCACTGTACTAGGCTCTGAAAATATAAAGACAAAAATGAAAGTCTCTACCCTTGGGGGATTTACATTCCATGAACACAAATATGAAATATATACAAGATAAGTAAAAAGTTATTTCAGGGGGTAGGAGAAGCTGGGGGCATCAGGAAAGGCCACACGTGGCACCAGAACTGAGTTATGAAGCAAGCTGGGATTCTAAGAGATGGAGGCAATCGAGAAGTACACCTCGGGCATGAGGAACAGCCTTTGCAATGGTCCAGAGGTGAGAGATGCAATAGCATGCTTAAGGAACAGAAAATAGGACAGTTTGGTTGAAATGTAGAGTGTGCAAAGGGGACTAATATGCAATAAACTTGCAAAGTTATGCTGGCCTCAGACCATGAAGTGTTTTCAATGTGAAATAGAGGATTTTTTATTTTATCTCAGAGGAAACAGGGAGTCACTGAAACTCTATAAAGAGGTAAGTGACGTGTCAGGCTTGTGCTTTAGGAATATCGCTTTTGGAGTTTTGTGGATGAAGTTAAAGGAGAGATCTGAAGCAGAGAGACTAGGTAGGAGATAATAGTTTGGTGAAAGATGATGAAAGCTTAAACTGGGGTATTGGTGGTATGAGTAGTGAGAAGGTGGGAAGGCAACAGTCATTTAGCAAGCACCTATCATGTACCAAGCACTTTACAGATAGAGAAGAGACGTGAGAGATGTTAGGGACCAATGAGACTTGGCAACTGACTGGAAATAGTGGACAAGGAAAGAGAGAGGATGAGGATGATGGTGATGTCGATAAGCATTCCTATAGCACTTTCAGGTTTTATCATTTTATCCCCACAACAACCCTGGGAGGTAGGTGCTAATATTATCCCCATTTTTCAGATAAGGAAACTGAGGCAAATAGAGGTTAAAAAGGAATTGCCGGGGCGGCTAGGTGGCGCAGTGAATAGAGCGCCGGCCCTGGAATCAGAAGGACCTGAGTTCGGAGCCGGCCTCAGACACTTAATCCGCACAAACAAAAACCTAGCCGTGTAACCTTGGGCAAGTTACTTAACCCCAATTGCCCTAAAGGGGCGGCTAGGTGGCGCAGTGAGTAAGAGCGTCGGCCTCGGAGTTTGGATGACCCGAGATCAGATCCAGCCTCAGAAAATGAGCACCCACGCATAAATAATGACTAGCCGTGTAACCTTGAGCAAGTTACTTAACCCCAATTGCTTTAAAAAAAAAAAAAGGAATTGCCTGGGGTCACACAGCTAGTCCATTATATAAGGCTCCAGTACCAACACTGTCTACAGCACCACCCAGCCACCTACAGACAAGAATGATCCTAAGGTTTCATTGGAAAGAAATAAAGGTTTTAAGGAACAGAGGATTATTTCTGTTTTAGAGAAGTTCTTGAGATGCCTGAGGGACAACTAGCAGAAAATATCCAATAGGCCATTAGTGACACAAGACTGGGCTCAAAGACATACTGATGCTGGATATACAGATCTGGAAATTATCAGCACAGACTACTTGCTTATATTATAGATGAAGAAACTGTGTCTAAGAGGTGGGTAAATGACTTGTCCAAAGTCACAAAGCTAGTGATAGAATACGAACTAGGTCCCAGGTCTTCTGACCTCCTAGGATGTTTTGCTTTCATTCTTTAATCACCTTAACTTAAACTTGATGCTTTGATTTCCTCATCAAGATAAAACAGATCTTTCTTCCAGTATGGGTCTCTACCAATTAATCATTAGTTTTAACACTTAGCAAAGTTCTGACAATTGCCTGACTTGAAGAATTTCTCTTCTACAGGAGACTAAAATTGCACTCTTTGTGTATCCAAATTATCGATTAGGGCAGGATGGCAGCAGAGGGGTAAACAGTGTCCTTTGGCTGTTGAAATCAGAAGGTGGGGAGGGATTTGTGGAATGAGAGAGCTACCTTCTTTAGGGTTATGCCTCCAATCTAAACCTGCCCTCACTAAAATGCCGGCTCAAGACTGGATTGAGGTCACTATATAGACATATTTTTGTGCTACAAGAATGATGAAAAGTTTGTCTGAGTGACTGTGACAGGGCCTTCATTTGTAGACTCTGGAATAATTAATCTACCTAAACACTCAGTAGGGAACAACAGACTAAATTGGGAAATTTTCTCCATCCCTTCAAGTAAACACACTGAATGTCTGGTTGAATAAAGTGTGTGCTGGTTGCTTGGTTGGTTGGTTCTTGTTTTTTTCATTTCTTTCTGACATTATAGAAATCTAGGACTTGTGAAAAAACAATGGGTCTTTATTTTGTAAAAGAGATAGTGGCAAATCTGTGTCGCTCAGCATTGTTTTGAAGCCTATTGTCCTACCATCAGAAACAGAGGACATTGCCCTGTGGATATCTGAAGCTACTCTATTGTCGCAATAAGAGTCACACATCAGAGTTGGTATGTGTGTCTAATTTCCCTTCCCCAATGCAATAAAGAAAGCTTTTGGTTTACAACCTGTGTGAGCTCTTTGGTATTTTTGGAGTTAATAGTAGTTGCAAAACCTCTGGGACTCTTTGATCATTTGTTACCAGAGTTGACAATTGTAAGTTTAGGTCACATCTTGCCTCTTGGTTTCACTGCCAGAAAAGACTCATCATGTACATACATATGTACATATGTATATAAAGACTCTGGTCTTCTCCCAACCCTCTATTTTCATTGCTTTCCACCCCTTCCCCTATTACTCTAGACCACCAGTGATAAAATTCAAAATGTCACTATCAGTCCTTTCAAGATTTATATTCATAAGTGAGACTGGAATCCTTCTCTTTAGAAAAATCTACCCACTGTCCTGGTATGAGAATTTGCTCAGGCAGGATGGTAGGGATTATCTCAATTGCCAGATTGAGTTGTTGTCTGACCAACTGGTTGTCTGCTGACCAATAGAAGATTAGTTAGATTAGTGCTCAAAAGCCATTTATTACAGAAACCTGAACATGCATTTTATTCACTGGAGCTATGGAGAATGCCAGTCAAAGCACTGAGAGATAATCCAATCTGGCCTGATCATCTAATAATCTGCTTTTGGTGCTCTGTGAAATAGGAGGTAAATGGGGAGGTCATGGGATGGATTAGGAGCCTATCCAGAAAAGAACAATCAGGATTGAATAGACACAAAACCATTCCCTATAAGGAATAGTTGAAGGAATTGGAGATGTTCAACTTGGAGGAAAGAATGCTTAGGGAGGGCATGATAGATATATTCAAATATTTAGAGATTTGTCATGGAAAGGGGGGGGGGGGATCAACATTTTATTTGGTCACAAAGGACAGAATTAAGACCAAAGGGCAGAAACTAAAGAAGGGGGAGATTTGGACTCAATGGAAAGGGGAAGGAAAGGGGACTCAGTAATTAGCATTGTCCAACAGTGGAATGAGATGACTCACCAAGTAGGAGTTTCCTTTCCCTAAAACTAGTTATGCAGAGACTGAATGACCATTTCTTCCTCCTACCTCCCGGATAGAATATAAAACTGGTTTTCCCCCTTATGAAACCTCTTATTTTTTTTAAGTCTTTTCAATATAGACTGATTCTTCTCACATAAGCTTGGTCACGCAGGGAATAGAGGAAGAGCTGGAGTTTTCCTTTTCTACCAGAGAAACTAGAGATAGGAATGGTCTGCTTTTACATCTAAGGAATTGTCTTATTTGTGTCCAAACTAGAATTTTCCTATCAGGTTGTTTATGTACCTCTCAGAGAATGATCTGAACTATTTGTGAGGCATATTTATACACATATATGTGTATGTATATATATATACATATATATGTATATATAAAGAGGTATATGTTTATATATGTATATAAACATACATGTGTATATATGCATGTTTATGTATGCATACACACATAGTAAATACTATGACACTATTATCTCTAAGCCCCCTTCCAACTCTAAAGATCTAAGCTGATATGGAAGGATAGCATTGGGCAGGGTGGACAAAACTTGGACAGCCAATGAAGGTTGTCCTAGGCTGATAGATTTTGGAGAACTCTTTAAATCAGGCAGCATAGCATAGATGGGAAAAAAAAGTTTGGATTTCTAATCAGAGAGGTCAGGTAGTTTCTGGTTCTACACCTTAGTACCTATGTGACTCTGGACAAACTATGTAAATTCTCTGACCCTTAATTTAGGGAAATGGGGAAACAAGAGCATTGGGTGGCTACTCTCAAGGGCCCTTTTGGTTCTAAATCTAAGTCTCATTCCTACTTTCTATGTCTGAATCATACGTGGGCCAGGGTGTGCAGAGAAACTCAGTTTTATATTTTTAAAATATGATCTATTTCCTGGCTTGCCTAGAAAAGAGGGAAATTAAAAATATCCACTCCATCCCTAGGTTTGCCTACAAAGATATGCACTGATCATCTGTCTTCTTGTTCATCTGGGTCTTCGTAATTGACCTGAACCCTCTAAAATTTTTTTCTGTCCTCTCTTAAACTGTGCCCCCAAACACCTACCACTCCCAGTCCTTCCTGAACTAATCAAGCCAAGCAACAGAGTAATCAAAGACTTCTGGAATCATCAACCTGAAGACTAGGAGGGGACCTTTAAGGTCATTTTGAGTTCAATCCCTACCCAAAACATAAATCTAATCAACAGCATCTAAATCTGTCATCCAGCCTCTATGGTTCATCAAGCCTTCAATGACACTACTTCATGAAACACACAGCCCCTTCTATTCTGGAGAAGCTCTAATTGTTAAGATGTTTACCTTATGTTGAGTTGAAATCTGCCTCCCAGAAACTTCTACCTATTGCTCAATGGAACCAAAAAGAGCAATTCTGATCCTCTTTCCACATGACAACTCATGAAAATGCTAAAGGCAGATATTATGCTCCCTCCCTATGCTTTTCTTCTCTTGGCTAAGCATTCCCAGACTCTTTAAGCTGGTTATGCTCTATATATTTTCCAGTTTGTCAATGTTCCTTCTATAATGTGGTACTTAGAATCAGACACAGTACTTGAGATGTGACCTGAGTAAGGACAGAATATAGTATAATTATCACCTCCCTTACTCTGGACACTGTACTTCTACTGATTTAGTCTAAGAGCATACTCACTTTTTTTTGCTTGCCATACCACACTAACTCATATCACAGTTGGAATCCAATAAAATGCTAAGCACTTTTTCATATGAACTACTTGGTAGCCAAAGCCCCCTCACTTAATCAGTTGAGTTTTTGAACCCAATTGTGGGATCTCACATCTTTCTGTATTAAATTTCATCTATTTTGTTTTAGCCCTCTACCCTAGTTTGTTGAAATTTAGATTCCAATTGTTTCAGTTAATAAATTTACCTAACCCTCTCAACTTTATTATATTTAAAAATTCTAATTTATGGGGGCAGCTAGGTGGCACAGTGAGTACAGCATAGGCCCTGGAGTCAGAAGGACCTGAGTTTGGATCCAGGGCTCAGACACTTAACGCACACACAAACAAAAACCTAGTCATGTGACCTTGGGCAAGTTACTTAATCCCAATTGCCCTCCAAAAGGAAAAAAAATAAAAATAAAAAATTCCAATTTATGGATTAAAATTTTTGGAAAACAAACAGGTCCAAGGACAGGTTCCTGGAATATTCCACCAAAGAACTGGGTAGACATGGATCCAATAGTCAGTCCTATAAGTCAATCCAATCATGAACTTGCCTAACTCTACAATGCTCCAGTCTACTTATTTCATATTTTTTGTACACAGACTATAAGAGATTTTTGTCAAATACACTAATAAAATCCAGTTATGCTGTCCTTTTATCTACTAGCTTAATAACCGAGAAAGAAAGAGAGAGAAAGGAAGAAAGAAAGAATAGAGGGAGGCAGGGAAGGAGGGAGGAAGAAGGAAGGAAGGAAGGAAGGAAGGAAGGAAGGAAGGAAGGAAGGAAGGAAGGAAGGAGGGAGGGAAGGAAGGAGAAAAAGAAAGAGAAAGAAAGAGAAAGAAAGAAAGAAAGAGAAAGAAAGAAAGAAAGAAAAAATGAAAGAAAAGAAAGGAAAAGGAAGGAAGGAAGGAAGGAAGGAAGGAAGGAAGGAAGGAAGGAAGGAAGGAAGGAAGGAAGGAAGGAAGGAAGGAAGAAAGGAAGGAAGGAAGGTAGAGGAATTTCACCTTACACAGGAGTTAGGTTCTAAGATAGGTCATCATATAAGGCATATAAAATTTTGACATAGAGTCAAAATTACTTTAGAAAATTCCTGTCGGCCATAAACTACATCAGAATATTGCTAAACAGTTTTAGCTAGAAATGAACTAGGTGTCTTTAAAGGAAGTAGTCTGTATTAGAGAACAGATGGGTTTGAGATGGTTGCTATCAAAATAGTTGAATGAAAGCTTTATTTTTCTTGATTTTCAGCTAAGTTTGATCAGGAGAGAAGGTGGGAAATCAGGACTTCTACTCACATAGAAGGAAACAAAACCAGGCAAAAAAAGCTAGCAGACAGGAAAGCAGATGATGAGGGGAAAAACATTCTTAAAAGGGTTCACACCTAAGTGTGATTATGTTAGAGTGTGATCACGCCACTACACAGCTTCTCCATGAAGAAAGAACCTAAGGAAGGGAGAGGGAACAAGAGCAGGAGGCTTCTGGCTGACCAGGAAGGCTGTCCCACTCATTATCTCTGCAAGCTTAAGTGCAATGAAAAAATTGCCAGTAGTTATGATGAAGAGATGTTTCTAATCACACTCAGTCCAGTCATACTGTGAGAAGTACATTTACTTACTGAATGGAATGGTGATCAGAATGATCCACACTATTTAAGTTCATTCTCTCTCTCTCTCTCTCTCTCTCTCTCTCTCTCTCTCTCTCTCTCTCTCTCTCCCCTCCCTCCTTCCTCCATCCCTCTCTCTCTCTTTCTCTCTGTCTCTCTCCCTCTGTCCCTTCCTCTCAGCAAGCATCATTGAATTACTTTGGCATAATGTGTTTTTTGATGAATCTGTACCCTCTTGATCATTGAATCCCTTCCTACATCTGTAAGGTTTGTCAGATTCATTGCAGATTGCTCATTCCAGGCATGCACATGCATATAGGGAGCCATGTTAAAAATCACATTTCTGTGTTCAGGTTTGTTCAAGCAGATCTGTGCCTCTCTACAAATGAAGTCAGAGTCGGTGTGATAGAATGGAAATTATACTGACTTGGGAATCAGAAGTAAATTCCAATCCCAGTTCTTCCACTAACTCAGAGTATAACCTTATGGGCTTCAGTCTCCCCTTTTGTCCAAATGACAACCATCTGTCAGGGATACTTCAGAGGATGGTTCCTGCTTCAGATTTAGGTTGGACTAGATGAACTTGAGTCCCCTTTCAATGATGAGATTCCAAAATTCTATGATGGGGACAGATTAGATGTTGTCCAAGGTCCTTTTCCTAGTTCTAAAATTCTATAACCATATTTTCTACAACAAAATATTTTTTAAGAGTTCTGGGTGGCAAGTATTTTTAAAAGTCCTATACTGTTGTTTTTGTTTCTGTGCCCACATATCTGAGATCCACTCCAAGTGCTAATTCAGCATATTAGCAGCTTTCCATGGAATGTCCCCGTCCCGCCCCCCCCCCCCCCCACTTCCTTCATCAGCTTGACTTAGGCTCTAAGTAGAAAGAATAGAAAGAGCATTGTCTTGGGAAGGAGAGGACCTGGGTTGTAGTCCTAACTCAATTAGAGGCCTTGGGCAAATCACTTCAGCTCTAGAGGCCTCAGTCTCCTGATTTGTCAAATGACAGATTTAACAAAATTTGTCTAAATGACAAATTTGAAGAGGTTGGAACTGGTGTTCTCTAGGGCCCCTTTCAGCTATAACTTTTGCAACAATGATAAATATTATTAGATTTATTGTACTTGGCCTCCAGTAGCAGAACTGGGATATATGGGTGATTATAGAAGAGTTTGGGTCAGTATAAGTAACAATTTCTTTATACTTATAGTTGTCCAAAAGTGAAATAGGCTAGAAATGAGTCCCTCATTATTGAAGGTCTCCAAATAGAAGTTAAATGTCCACTTAACAGAAATATTAGTAAGAGCAGCCATGACTCAAATGAGGATCAAATTCAATTCCAACAAATATTATCTTTGTCTAGGGTGGGTGCTGGACCTTTCCCTCAAACTCTGAAATTCCAGGACTTTATATATTGTGAGTATTGTGAGGATGATAGAAAAGGAGTGGGGAGGGGATTTTACTCCTCGGTTACCTCTTCTCTGGGGAACCAAAAGCACTGATGTTGTTGTCCTTTGAAAGTCTAGGAAGTAGGACTTCATTCACTTTAGAATGGATGTGTGTGTGTGTGTGTGTGTGTGTGTGTGTGTGTGTGTGTGTGTGTGTGTTGCTTTGCAGACATGATAGCAATGGGGCTAATCACCCCATTCTTTTTTTTGAAATCTAGGAGTTTGACTTTTGTGCCATTCAGAAGCATGGTAGAAACTCTGAGTCAAGCCAGGAGGGCTATGCCTAATGTCTAGAAACTTAAGTCTTCAAGTTTTCACTGAGCACAAAGAGACTATCTTGCTAACCATAATGCTTTGTTCTCTCAGGTCGAAAGTATGGGGAAGTGAGGACCAAGGGCATCCATCTCTTGGTGGATTCCATTCTGAGCCTTTTACTTTTTCCATTCTCAACTGAATACTCATCTATTCAGATTGTGATGAGGGTCTGGGGAGAAGGGACCAAGGAGTTTAGAGAATAGATTGAGTTACTGAAAGAAGCTGGAGAATTCAACTTTACTAGATATCATTTCAAGCAAAATAAATTCGCCTCTCTGGGATGATAGAAACCAATTCGTATGCCTAGCCTTAACTATTTGTCAGAGTGTGTGGTTCATCCCTTGCTCTCAAAAAGGACGGTGACATCCAGAAGATGATGGCATGACTTGAAGTTGAATTGGATTCGAGTGAGGGAAGGCTGTGAAAAGTCACCAACCTCACATCTGGGTCCAGTGACCAGATATAGATCAGGATGACTGGAGATGACCCAGTAGTTGTTAGAAGCAGAGAGAAGAAGGAAGGAGAGGCAAACCACATGGCCTTGACCTGGCCTCCTTTCTAGTCTGTGAGATCATCCATGATGTTGAGGGATTTTAATCTTCATACATCCAACTTGTTTTCCCCTATTAGGTCATGAGCCATTTTAGGGCAAAGACTTACATTTGCCTTTCTTTGAATCTCTAGCACTTTGCATCTATGTCTGGCATTGTAGGTATTTAATAAATGCTTACTGACTGAATTTACTTGTTCCATTTTCATCAACAATGCACTTTAATAGGGAAGATGAAGTCATGAATATCATGGTATTGGACCTGAACAAAGAAGTCCATGCTGGTGGCAATATAATTGTAAAGGTATCTAGGCCCTGATTTTCAAAATATCTCAAAGAGAGAAAGATTCCTAAAGAATGGGAAAGCTCACACATGGTACTTTTAATAAGCAGAGAGTACCAAGAAGATAATACAATCTATTGGTTTTATGTTCTAATTTCTGCAAAACCCTTTATAAAAATTATTCATGCATACTTTGAAGGTATAGTTAATGAAAACAGAGGAAAAGAATAGGAAGTCTTTTTCTATAGAAGAATATACCTTTCACAGTCTGAAAAATATGAAGAATATAATATTCTACTGTGTCTATTGTTTGCTTATTTTTTAAATAATTTGACTCACAGAACAAAATGCATCCTTAAAGCTCTTTTTCAAAAACTGATTCCTATGTTAAGAATATGCCACATCTATAATAGACGTAATCACAGAGATTCAATGATATGCTGAATATAAGTATTGAGGGAAGCATAAAACAGAGATATATATGCTCACTTAAGATATTCATCAGTGTCTTAGAAAATGTGTTAAACCAAGTGAAATTAAAAGGAATTTCCAAGAAATGCTCCTATTCACAGACAATATTGTACTGTTTATATTACATTGTTTATATTGGCTCTGAAACACTACTAAAACCCTTTAGTGAAAGAAATTAGCCTAGCCACTGACACTGAAAGGATGAAGTGAATGGAAAATTTACATCATCTAAATATGGGGCATGCATGGGACATGGGTAGGTACTCCAATGTGGATACATTGCTTTATACCTGAGCAATGAAATAGTTCCCAGAAATGCATAGGAGAGTGGGTTGGATCATGTTTGGGAAATTTTATACTATTGTTAGTGATGCTAAACTTATACTTTCTACAGAGACCCAACTTTAAATGATATTAATATTCTCCCAATGTTTAATAGTTTGTTGAAGCCAAATAATTCCTCAAATAATAATAATAATTCAGCAACAATCAGTGCTTTGTACTTAGCAGATTGATACTTGGAAAGTAAGCAGGCTATCACCACTGTTGGGACCATTTGGAAATCCCTTCCAGCACAGTAGGACCTGCCACTGTTTCTGCTCTATTCGTAGAACCCCAACGTCACGTCTGCTTTATGATAAAGCATCAGAACAGTACTTTGTGGAAAGGAAAAAGAAAAACCATAGAGATGAAGAATGCCTTTATGAAGATTATGATATGCCATTGGATGGACGTGCCTGGACATTGTCTATGGACCAGACTTGAATAAGAAGAGGAAAGTAGGATAGATTGCACTTGGGAAATTGTAGAGCTTTGATTATTGCCCAGTTTCTCCTTAAAACAAATATTCTTCTAATAACACTATGAGGCTACAAAGTATGGAATGATGGGAGTCTCTGAAAAATTAAAGTTGCAACGGAGAAATTCATATAGTATAGTGGGAGCAAAAGATAACATATGGATATTCTCATTGGTCCTTATAGAGTGTTGAAAGATCTAGGGGAAAGCTCCTTGCTCACTGGGGTGGGCTACATATGGAAGATGACCTGGACAAAAGTCTCACAACTTGAGAAAGTATGTAAAGGTTATAATCGAAACCACTGGAGGGAGTTTCAAAGTGTCCCTCTAGAGACATTGTATGTAGATTTAAGAAATATTTCATGTAAGTAGAATCAAAATCACAGATAACCCAAAGGATATTGGAAAGACACCTTGTGAATCACCCTTTCCCTCCTATTTCTGTTAAAACCCAGTTCCTGAAAAGGTCAGTCGAGGTGTGACTGGGTGATGAGATTATGTCCCCAAGGCACATATGCTTTAACTAGGCTGGATAAGACCCCACCCAAATGGAAAACCAAGTTTGTGTTTGGAGTATAATCCAGTCTGGGCAAGCCAAAGGAGGAACCTCTGGTCCTAGATTCCTTCCATTAGAGTTTAGGGCAACCAGCTCATGGAAGGAGAAAACTAGCCAGAGAGGTCCAGGTGGAAATAGCTTCCCATACCCAGATGCCTTGAGGCTGCTGAGTCTCATGATCAAGCCACATTCTCAATAGGAGGAACTGAAGATTTTAGACCACCTCCTCATTAAATGTCCACCAATCAGGGTTGAGTTCCACTTGTCAGGAACAGTCCTTTTAAGGAACACATCTGATTTAAGCCATTTCTAAGCCTCCCTCCTTATCTTTGGTTGCTGAAGGAAACTACTGAATTTATTGATCATTAGCTAGCCTAATTAATAAATTGTTTATAAATTACCTGGAATTATCTGTCTTTCAGACATGGATAAAAATTATTTAGGATCAAAAGGTGTGGAGGTGTTGCGGACCTGATCTTAAACTGGCCTCAGCTGCTTCCTGGTATAGCCTGGTATATGAGAGGAAGACCTGAGCCCTTGACTGAGGGGTGACAGAGGAGAGATGGAGCTTCATGGCTACTGACCGAGGAGAAGCTTACTAATCACAGACCCACAAAGTATGGATTCCTCAGTTGAGGACCAGCGCTGAGGCACAGAAGACTGGAAGAGCTGTAGATCTCCTCTAAAATGGTTGCTTCTGGTAAATTGCAGAGGTAGCTGAAGAACATAGCCCTCCTTGACCATAATATTTCTATTTTATGTCTAACAGGGTGTTAGAAACTTTTGGATGGAAGAGCAGTTGAAACAACGTGCCTGATGGGGAATAGGAAATACATGCTAGTGGAGAACAGCTGAGCCGCAATGCTCTCAGGGAGTCATTGATATGTGAAGTTTGGCTAGTATTAACAGAGAGAGGTCCAGAGGAGGCCACATGATAATATCAATAGAAGATGACACTGACAGCTTTGTAGTACTGGAGGCATGAGCTGTCCCTCCATTCATGGGCCCCAGTTACCCATTCTCAATAAATGCAGATGGCCCCATGTATGTTCCTATTGGAGGTGCACCCTTACCACTAATTGTGTCTGTATTTGTGGGAGAATGAATTCAAGCTTCAAAGGGGTCATGTTCTATGACTATTGTCCTATTGCATTAAATGCCTTTGTTGTAAACTGTATGGCCTCTGGATGAATAGTAAAAATAAAGACCTAAATAGAGGCTCATGGGGCTCATTTTAAACTATAGAGAAGATCCTAAGCCATAAAAAAATCTAGAACCTTGGGGTAGTTAACTGAGGGTTCAGAATGAGGAGGTCTCTGAGCTCTGCAGATTTGTTGTGTGTCTATAAAATAGTATTTATATAATGCTTTAAGTTTTGCAAAATACTTTACTTATATTATCTTATTTTATCCTCACAACAACCCAGGGAGATAGGTTCAATCGTTATTCCCATTTTATAGATGAGGAAAGTAGGGCAAACAGAGGTTAAATAACTTGCCCAGGGTCACACAACTAGTGTCTGAGGACAGATTTCAATTCTGGTCTTATTGACTCCAGGTCCAGTGTTTCAGTGCACCACCTAGAGAAAATGTGAAATAGAAAACAGAGAAAATGAGAGGCAGGGTGACTGGTGTATCGAGAGCTGACTTTGGATCCAAGATTTGGATTCAAATCCTACCCTTGACACATTCTCATTGTGAAACCCTGAGCATGTCAATTGATTCTTAAGTGCCCTAGAAAATTTTCAAAGAAGTTGCTGAAGGGAAGGTGCTGACCTGCATCAGTATAAGGAGTTTCACTATCTGGGAATTTCATGTAGCATTGGAATTAGAGGTCCAGTCCTTAGTCATTAAAGTAAGTATAATATATATATATATATATATGTGTGTGTGTGTGTGTGTGTGTGTGTGTGTACAATATATATAGGTATGTGTTTGTATGCATATGTGTGTATATATATATATATATAGATATGGATACAGATATAATGGCTATATTATATAAAACATATGTTTGTACAGGTAAAAACATATCTGCTCTTAGGGTTTTTTTTCCCCCTCTATCTGGAAATTTCATATATCATTGGAATTAGGGGTCCAGTCCCTAGTCTTTAAAGTAAGCATAAGAAGTACACATATATGTATTTATGTATGGAAAACCATATATATGTTTGTATACATATATGTATATATACACATATATACATATAGATATAGATACAGATATAATGGCTACATTATACAAAAACATGTTTGTACAAGTAAAAACACATCTGTTTTTAGGGGTTTTTTTCCCCTATATTTGGGAATTTCATATATCATTGGAATTAAAAGTCCAGTCCCTAGTCATTAAAGTAAGTATAATAAGTATACGTATATGTGTATATGGGTATGTGTTTGTATACACATATGTATAAATACACATATTATAGATACAGATATAATGGTTATATTATATAAAAACATATATTTGTACAGTTAAGAACATATCTGTTATGTTAGGGTTGGGTTTTTTTTTTCCATCTATCATTCTCCTCTAAAGCCTTTTTACAAAGCCTCATTCTTAGCATGGAAGTGACCTTGGATTATCAGAGACTGTGCCAAAGGATAACAAAAATTGGCAGATTCTAACAAGCTAAAAAGACTTTAACTCCATGACCCCAGTGACAGATTACATGTGTAATATTTGAAGATCAGTCTTGCCAAGGTCAGAGACACTTATCACCAAAGAGTTGACCATGAGGCAACAACATTCTCTTAGCCATAGCAACTCATGAAGTTGCTACAATCTGGAGGGAACATCTATACTGATGAAATCATAAATCTTAGAAGCTTGGAATATTAGTTTATGTATCTTATTTCCATTTGATTCTGTGTATGTCCCACCACCCCATTTCTCTCCTCATTAGACTGTCTTTCAAGGCCAGAGACAGTGTTTTATTCTTCATTTTTAAAACCTTATATTTCCTAGAATAGCTGTCTGCACTGAGCCAGGGCTAAATCCAAACCTGTTGTCTGCCTGACTGACAAAGCTTGATCACTTGTGGAACCATGAAGTGCTTTCCCCTTTCTTTTTCCTGACCAAAGACTGTTTAGTGTAGACCTTCAAAGTACCAAGAAGGACTATAGACCATAAGAACATGATCAGTGGGCTGAATTGGAAAACTTCTATCCAATGGACAGGGAAAACCCTCCTCATTCTAAGCCATTGGGTGGCCTTTCCTATGGGAGGAAAATGGAACTTTGGGAGTGAAGCTAGTCGGGATTGGTGACATCCACTATGAGGTCATTGGACTATCTATAGTCAGAGCCCTGAAGATGGCACAAGCAAACATTGGCTTGGCTTGTTTCTTGGATAAATAGGAATATGATTAATATAAATGGTTCCCAGGGTCAGCCAGGTGGGATGTGAGAGACCTAAGGATATAATCCATACCACAGATTCAAAAATCTTCCGGAACCAGAGCTAGGTCTGAAAAGGCCATTGTCCTTTACCTACCATCTCAGGAAAGGACTACTGCCACTTAGTGAGGGGACTGGGTGCTTGACCACATCACCATACCCTAGAGCCAGTTGAAGGTGAAAGGCCATCATTTACGTGTAAATGACAGAACCAAATCAGGGGCACCCACTGCTTCCACGTTTTCCAGGGGATAGTCTGAGTTGCCTTACTGTTGTCCAAGTGGTTGGCCTTGATAATTTTCTCTGAGTAGTCAGAAATACTGGAGCATTCGATCTAAAAGGAGAGTGGGACAAAGGAGAGAGGTGTTAGATGAACTGCAGAGTGTTAGAGCTGGGAGGGAGCTCATGGCTCATCTTGTACCAGCCCCTCATTTCACAGACGAAGGAGTGAAAGTGAGACTGAGGAGGCCAACACCACAGCATATCACTAGTAGGACTAGAAAGTAAGTCTCCTCAAGACCTGCTCACTTTTCCCTTTAGTGTATGGCCTCATGCTCTAATAGTAGTAATAGTTCATTCCCTGTTCCTTCCCTGCCACCCAGTTCTGAATCACACCCCACTGAAGGCCTGGGTCCACAGCTATGGTCTAGGTCTTAACTGTGGCCATTCCAGGCCTATGGAAACATTGCTAAATTCCAATGCAACTAGGACCTAAAACCCATCAATTTTCTGTGCTGTAAAAAGTTGCCACATGACACTCTCCCCTATTTTTGCTTGCCTAGATCTCTCTCCTTGTTTCCTTGTTTCTCTCTGGCTCTGTGTCTTTGTATCTTTCTATATCCCTCTCTGTCTCTCTCTCTATCTCTGTCTGTCTCTGTGTCTGTCTGTCTGTCTGTCTCTCTCTCTCTCTCTCTCTCTGTGTCTCTGTGTCTGTCTCTCTCTGTCTCTCTCTCTGTCTCTCCCTCTATCTTTCTCTCTCTCTGTCTCTCTTTCTGTCTCTGTCTCTCTCTCTCTCTGTTTCTCTCTCTGTCTCTCTCTCTGCATCTCTATTTTTGGTCTCTGCATCTTTCTTTTTCCTTAGGATCTCACCTCTGAAGAGATTTTGATTATCAGGAAAAGGGAAAAGTTTATAGAATGTCCAACATGAATGCACAGGGAACTCATCAACCAACTTAAAATTCATTAACCAGCTTTAAGAAGGAAAGTACAGAAAATGGAAGGGAGGGCAAGTAACTTCAAACGAATGCAAAAGTACAATAAGGACTTGCAAGAAAATGGAGCCTAAATCCTAGAATGAAAAGAGGTTGGTAATGCTAAGGACAACAGAAAAAGTGTTTTGTTTTGTTCTTAAATTATGCTGGGGAAAGGGGGAATAAAGGATGCTAGTGATAATAATAACACAGAGAAGGAAGAACTAAGCACTATGTGTGTAATTCACAAAGAAATCAATTTAGACCTTATCTAAGAAAAAACTGTCTAAAGGACTTTCCAGAAATTGAATGGACCAAGGATCTCACTCTCACTGGAGGTCTTCAAGGGAAGACTGAATGACCCCTTGCTGGAGATGTAGTAGAGGAGATTTCTTTTCAGGTACTGGTTGGACTAGATGCCACCGAGATCCCTTCTAGCTCTGAAATCCTTCTTCCTTCCTTCTTCTAAACTACATAAAAAGTCCTCAGACTTGGTCTTGGGACCCTTTTACATTCTTGTAAATTACTAAGGACTCCAAAGAGCTTTTGCTTACGTAGGTTACATCTAGTTGTATGCTGGAACTAGCTGGAACTGACTGTTAAATTTTCAGTTTAAGCATTTATACATACCTCAGATATCAGTATAAACTACAAATCAGGGATTGACATTGTTTTATTAATTGTCAGATCAGTGGTGTCAAATTCAACTAGAAATATGCCACTAAACCATAAATAAGGATGCCTGCGGCTGAATATTGACTTAAATAATCATACGTTAACATTACCCATATCCTATTGTATTTTTATTTATCTTTTTAAATATTTTCCAGTTATACTTTAAATCTAGTTTAGGTTGCACTCAAGTGTAGGGCAAGTGTTGTGATACAAATGTTTGACCCCCTTTGGTCTAGAAAATGATAGAGAATATGTTAATAATATAGATTAAATGTGTGCTGTGCAAAAAAAAAAATTTCTGGAGAGCATACCCTTGGCTATATCTATCTGTTTATTAATTCATTTTAAAATAACAAACCTATTACATGTTAACATAAATATATTTGTGATAAATAGACATATTTTCCAAAGCAAAAAAATTAGTGGGAAGAGTGGCATTCTTTTACATATTTTTGCAAATCTCTTTAATATCTAGCTTAATAAAAGCTGTATTCTCATAACTCCTTTATTCATTCTGTTGTGATAGTTTGTTTGAGGTGAAATATTCAAAGAAAATCTTGCTTCACACAGGAAGTTGAAAATGGGCATAGTATTTTAAAAGGCAAATAATATTTTAGCATTATTATGAAAATAGTTTTGATCTTGTGGACCCCCTGAAAGTGGGGATGCCCTGCTTTCCATTGACCACACTTTGAGAACCACTGAATAAATGATTTATAAAATTTCTTTGAGTTTCTCTCTCTTTCTATCTCTCTCTCTGACTCTCTCTCTCTCTCCCCTTCCCCTTCTGTTTCTTTTTGTCTCTGCCTCTATCAATTTCTTTTTTTTTCTACTCGGTTTCACCCTGTCTCAGCCAGTATCACAATCTGTTTCTGTTCCTTTTTCTTTCTCTTTCTCAGCCTCCTTTTCTCTCCCTCTCTTCTGGAGTAGCAAGGATCCAAGAATTTAGCAGTGAAGTCCTACACTTCCTGCCCTTCCTTGGGAGTTCTTAGGAGTTCCAGCCAAAGAGCTGTAGAACAGCCCCTACACTATTATGTTCCAGCTATGTGAGGCTATTCTAGCTCTGTGTAGCTTTCTTTTTTTTTTTTTTTGGTGATCTGTTTCCCTTCCGCTCTTTTTTTAATAACAGCTTTTCAAACAAACAGCTCCATCATATTTAGCTGGGTTTCTTTAGAGGTGGCTCATTTCACAGCTTCCCCTGTTGCATTCTCTCCCTCCCACCGATCACCATAGAATCACAGAACAACGTGGAGCTCAGAGGTCAGTTAGAAGGGAGACCAGAAGCCATCTAGTCTAATCAGCCCCTAAAAAGGAATCTCTCATATAAATTCCCCCTGAAAGAGTCCTCTAGCTAGATGTGCTAATACCTAAGGCTGCCTGTTCCACTTTGTCATAGCTCTGATTGGGAAGTTTTTCTTTACAAGCCTATTGCTGCCTCTTTGCAACTTCCACCCATTGCTCCCAAATCAGCCCTTTAGAGTAAAGTAGAATAAGTTGCAACAGTTGTGCTGGCATGCAACAGTCCTTGCAAAATGTGAAGACATCTATGTAAACTCCTTGTGAGTAGGAACTGCTTTTCATTTAGACCTCATAACCCCAGTGTTCTCTTAGCACAGTGCCTCAAACATAATAGTACTTAATAAATACCTAGTGTATTGCCCCTCTCAAGACTTTTTGTATCCATTTTGCATGTATTCTGTATGTAATTATTACTATTATATATGTACATATTTTCTTCCCCATAGAAGCTCCTTGAGGAAGAAAGTGTTGCACTTTTGACTTTGTATCCCCAGCATTTTGCTAGGTACCTGGCACATAGTGAGTATCTATGGATTGATTGGATTAGATTGGATTGATTGGAATTCTTCTCTTCCAGTTTAAGCATCCTTAGTTCTTTCAGTTGACCCCAAATGTCATGACCTCAAGTTCTTTCACCATCCAACTCACCCTCCTCTGGATTCTCTTCAATCTATCGATGTCTTTCCTAAAATATGTTGCCAAAGACTGAAGACAATACTCCAGAAGTGGTCTGATCACACCGCCTCCATTTTATACTTGTGAAACAGATTTTTTTTTAACTCAAGTACAAGACTTTACACTTAACCCAATGAAATTTCATTTTCTTGGACTTAGCCCAAAAGTGAAGCATGCCAAGATCTTTTTAGCTTGTGACTCTATTATCCAACATATTAGTAATCCCTCCCAGCTATGTGTCATCTTTAAATCTGATAAGTGTGACATCTATGCCTTTTTGCAAGCCATTGATAAAAATTTTAGACAGCACAAAGGCCAAGTTCTTAAGGCATTGCACAAGAATTCTCTTTCCAAGTTGATTTTGAATTATGAATAACTGACTGCTCTTAGGTTCTAATTATTGAACCAATTCCATATCGATCCATGTCACCCTCATGTTTCTTCCTTCATTTTGTCCAAAAGAATAGCCTAACAGACTCCTCAAATTCTTTGATAAATCTAGATAATCTATATCTATCTTCTTTACCTTACCACACCTTTGGGAAAGAAAGAAACAAAGGAAGGAAGGAAGGAAGGAAAGAAAGAAAGAAAGAAAGAAAGAAAGAAAGAAAGAAAGAAAGAAAGAAAGAAAGAAAGAAAGAAGGAAGGAAGGAAGGAAGGAAGGAAGGAAGGAAGGAAGGAAGGAAGGAAGGAAGGAAGGAAAGAAAGAAAGAAAGAAAGAAAGAAAGAAAGAAAGAAAGAAAGAAAGAAAGAAAGAAAGAAAGAAAGAAAGAAAGAAAGAAAGAAAGAAAGAAAGAAAGAAAGAAAGAAAGAAAGAAAGAAAGAAGGAAGGAAGGAAGGAAGGAAGGAAGGAAGGAAGGAAAGAAAGAAAGAAAGAAAGAAAGAAAGAAAGAAAGAAAGAAAGAAAGAAAGAAAGAAAGAAAGAAAGAAGAGGGAGGGAAGAAGGAAAGAATAAAGGAAGAAAGAAAGAAGGAGGAGGGAAGTTAGTTTAATATGGCTTATTTTTGATGAAGCCATGCTGATTCATTGTGATGACTCTTTCCTGTCTTAGGTATTCACTAACTACCTCTTTAATAATGCTTTCTATAATCTTTCCAGGACTCAAAATCAAGTTAACTCACATATATATTTGGAGACTTCATTCTCTTCACCATTTTCTAAAAGGGGCTATTTGTCCTTCCCCAGTTGTTCAACATCTCTCCAGTTCTCCGTGGTTTTTGTCAAAAATCATTGATAGTGACTCAGCAAACACATTTGCCAATTCTTTCAGCATGCTCAACCAAATGACTTAAACTCATTGAGAGAATAACTAAGTGGTCCCTTACTGTTCCTCTTACTTATCTTGTATTTCAGATTGCAATTAGCTATTTTGGTCAGAAAGATTAGAATAAACAATCTTTTCTGAGTTCTTTGTAAGCAGCAAGATCCAAATGAATTTTGGACGATGTATAAGGGAAGGGTGACGCTTTTTGCTGTCAGTTTCAGCCTCTTTTTAAAAAAAACAAAACTATTCTTTCCACTTTACTGAATTTCAAAATTTCATTTTTGAGAGGTTCCTCTGTCTTGGGCTGATACTAAAGAAATTAAGGATATAGGAAACTACCTACACTTCCTCTGAATACTTTGATATCTGCCTTCTCAAAATCTAGGGTATATTAGACTGTGCCTAACTTTCCTTTTCTTCACCACCACAAATTCTAAGTTGGAGTGATCACCTCTCAGCAAGCATACTATCATTTCTATCCTAGCATCCAATTTCTTTTTGTTGATGACAGATAGGTCTATACCTAATAGAATTCCCATGCTTAGATTCTTCCATTTTTTGAAGAATGAAATCATTACTAAGTCAAGGCAATAAATTATTATTTGTTCTTCTTTCGGGAAAGAGTGAGACAGCAAAACAGAGACAGAGAGGCAAAGAAAAAGAATGAAGGAAAGAACAATTGCTACACCCATCCTGCAGATTCCCATATACATTTATTCTCCAAATTCTTCATCCATTTCTTCCTTCTGTCCAGGCGACCTATAATACCTTCCAATTACAATATCATTTTTGTTTCTGCTTCACCAAATGTTCCTTACAATGTATCTCCACTCTGACTACCAGCTTTCCTTAGATGAATATATCATTTTAATATACAGTGTTATTATTCACTTCTCCCTTTTACATAGCCCATCTCCTTTATATAGGTATACCCTTCCAGGGTTATATTCCAGTCATAAGTTTTACATGACCAAATTTCTTACTTTCTTTTTTTGTTGTTGTTTTGGTTTTTTTGGAGGGCAATTGGGGTTGTGACTTGCCCAAGGTCACACGACTAGTTTTTGTGTTAAGTGTCTGAGGTCCTCCTGACTTTGGGGCCAGTGCTCTACTCACTGAGCCACCTAGCTGCCCTTACATGACCAAATTCCAATGGCATATATGACAAACTTGCTCCCTTGCATTAAGATCTCTGATTTTTTTTTTGTTCATCATATTTTGGGTAATTTTCTATAGACATCCTTTTTTAGATTTCATCTCCTATAAATTTCATCTCTGCTGGTATTCTTCCTATTCTGATAGAATGTAAGCAACCTGAGGACAGCATCTGTTCTTTTTTGTCTTTGTATCTCCATCACCTAGAGTGATGCTGGTATAGCATAGGCACTTAATAAATTTGTTGATTGGTTGATTGATCACATCTGCTCTCTATGCAATCTAGCTCGACACATAGACATAGACGGTTTTCTCTTTTCTCAGTACTTTTTGGGTTTAACATCTAAAGATATGCAAGACTTCAGACGCATACATTCTTACCAGCCCTTGTTAGATATGCTCCATCTGTGACAAGGAGTTGGTCATTTCTATATTTTAAGCTGTATTCCTGAAATATAAATCCTATTTTTTAAATCCCATCTTTTTTAACCATCTTCCCAAATCTGCCTTTCTCTTCTGTAGCACTTTCCTTAAATCACTAGAATTACTGAGAACATCACCTTTGCTCCTGGGGTCTTCAGTTTCTCACCCAAGACCTCATATCCTTAGCAATGCTCTCTAAACTGCTTTTGGTAGTATACTCCCTACCCATGCAAACCAGCAGAAATTGGTAGGTTTGAGAAGTCTCAGAGGGCTTTTCCTCTTGTTCTGGATGCATGCCCCCAGGAAAGAGAAAAGGCCTCTCTTGTTTTTTCAGCAAGTGGACAAATCAGTATCCCTCACCAGGAAGTTACTAGTTATCAATAAACATCTTTCCTCTTCCCTTGCTTTGATGGTCTCTCACTTGACAGCAACACCTTTCCTTAAAGGACAAGGAGCTGTTCTCTTTTCAGAGGACCCAGCCTCCTCTTCTTCAGGAAGTCTCATATATTTTACTTAGCCACCAATATTTAGTGCTCCTTCTTCCCTTTTGATATTCTTCCAACCTTCAATTTCCTGACACAGATCAAGATGCCCCTCTGTGTTTTCAAAGCTTTTTTCTTCTTTGTTATCACATTGAAACCCTTCTACCTTTTTTTTTTTTTTAAGAAAAATAAAACACTTTAGTTGTCTCTCTAATAAGTGTGGGGAATGGAGAGACATTCCTTGAGCCCCATTTCCTTCACTTCTGCTCTGTAGAGTCAGCTAGTGGCACAGAGGATAGAGTGCTAGACTTGGAGTCAAGGGTCCTGAGTTCAAATCTAACCTCAGATACTTACTAGCTGCATGACCCTGGGCAAGTCACTTAACTTCTGTCTTAGTTTCTTCAACTAAGAAATCCTTGCAGGGTTTTTTTATGACATTTATAAAAAGCACTTAACACGATAACTGGCACACAGTAGCCACTATATAAATGCTTATACCTTCCACTTTTTAGGAGAGAGAACTTCTTGCATTTTAAGCATAAATAATAATTACTTCATGTAAACATTATATACTCTGTGCAGGTCTCTGCAAAATTCTCAAAAAAAGGAGAGAGGGAGGGAAACAGACAGGCAAGAAGGAAGGAGGGAAGGGGAAGGAAAGTGGTCTGTAATCTTCCTTCTACTACTCACCTTCCCAGTGCCCTTGGACCAATTATTTTCCCTATATCCACTCAAATCAATTCAATAAACACTTCTTAAGTACTTCCTGTGTACAAGGCATTGAAGATACAAAGACAAAGGCAGCATAGATCCTTTTCTCAAGGAGCTTACCTTATAATGCAGGGAACATGTACACAAAAAACTATGATACAAAGAGGAGGGAAGGGAAGTGTCAAGCAAAGGATGGCTGAGGAAGAAATCCCTTTCCTCTGAAAGGAGAGGGAGGGCCAGGGAAGGCTACATCATGGAGATAAAACCTGAGGAGGATCTTGAGGGAAGGGCGGAGCTTCGGACCATAGAGTTGTTTTGGAAGTCGTCTATTCCAAACCTGAAGGATGAAGGCTAGCAACAGCACAAAATGGGAGAGGTCAGGACAAGAATGGGTGATAGGCAGGTCACTCAGCCTCAGTTTCCTCATCTGTAAAATGGGGATAATATAGCACCTACCTCACAGGATTGCTGTGAGGATCAATTGAGAAATATGTAAAACACCTTGCAAATCTGAAGGCAGTATAATAAATGCTAGCTGCTCTTATTAATATTACATTACTTCATACCTTACAAGATTGAGAATTCAAATTTCCCAAGATTTATTTTATTATATCATATTATGGCAAATCAGTTTGGTAATATAGAATATATAGTGTGAAATAAGGCTGGAAAGTTAGGTTGGAGACTCCTTGTGAGGGATACTTAAATGCCAGGAAGAGAAATTCAAGCTTCATTCAGTGGATAATAGAAAGTCATCGATTTTTTTTAAGTAGAGTGATGAGATCATATATTATACTTTTTCTGTAGGTAATGAGAAGCCACTTAAATTTGGGGGAGGGGGAAAGGGAAGGGAGTAGAAGAATGATGTAATCAAATGTTTACTTCTATCTAATTCATAGGAGTTTTGTGGGGGCATCTAGTAAAATAATGGGTGTGGAAGCACTTTGGGGTATGTATAAATGTGAGTATTTTCTAGGGAAGAGAGAGGACATCAGTAGCCTGATTTTCTAGCTGCTCTGCAGCATGACCCAGGCATCCCAGAATGCAGCAGAATGTGTTGGAGAGAACACCAGATTGGAGTCAGGAAACCTAGGTTCCCATTTTGGTTCTGACACTTCTTTTTATTAACCCTGGTTCCTGGGCAACTCACTTTCCCTTTCTAAATACTACTTTTTACATCCATCTAATGGGGAAGGAGAGGTTTTTATCAAATATATTTTCTTTTTTTATTTAGTATTTTTTTCCTCAGTTACACATAAAAGCAATTTGCAACACTCATTTTTAAAACAGTTCCAAATTCCCTCTCTCCCCATCCCACTCCCTCATTGAGAAGGCAAGCAAATTGACACAGGTTATCCATGTGTAGTCATATCAGGTATCTTTTCATAGAAAACTAGGTGGTATAGAAGATAGAGCATTGGGACAGAAATCAGATCTGAATTCAAATCCTGCCTCAGACTCTAAACTAGCTGTGTCACTTTGGGCAAGTCACTGAATTTCTCCCAGTCTCAGTTTTCTCATCCATAAAATGGGAATATTGATAGCCTACCCCACAGAGTTGTTAAAATACATAAAATACCTTGCAAATCTTAAAGCACTATATAAATGCTAACTACTGTTCTTAGTATTACATTATTTCATACTTCACAAGATTTAGATTTCATATTTCACAAGATTCATTTTGTTATATTATTTCATGTCTCACAGGACTAGAAAAGTCCTCATCTCCAATCCCTTTATATTTCAGATGAGGAAACTCTCCAAGAAGTGAAGCAATTTGCCCAAAGTCACACAACTACTGACTAGCAGATCCGAATCCATGGTTCTATCTACTGTACCGCTCAGTTACCTACCTTAAGGTTCTACAGAGATATGAACAATTACTCCTATAGAAGTCTGTCACTAATTGGTCGATGGTCCCTCCCAGTCTTTCCTACAGCTCACGACTTCTAGTTGGTTTTCTTGCTTCCTCTGAGGAGTATGTTGAAGGTATGAAGCACCAAGGACTATATTTGTGTTTGCATGTTTGTTTGCGGGGATTGACAAAGTTAGATTGGAGACGAAATGGGATTAGATTGGAAAAAAAGAGACAGTATCTGGGGCCCATTTTTCTAAAAGGCCCAAAGTGAGAAAAAAATGCTGTCCTTACCCCATACACCTTCTTGGCCCCTGCTTTAGCAGCAAACATAGAAAGGATGCCCGTGCCACTCCCAACATCCAGCACCACCTTGTCCTTAAACACGTGCTTATTGTGATACATGGAGTTTCTGTAGGTAAGTGTGCGCACCTCATCCTTCAGCATTTCCTGTGGCAGGAGAGAGAAGAGAAAAATCAAGTTAGGGAATCCCCTGGGATAGTAGAATTAGATATATTATCAAAGCATCCAAGTTTGAGTCCTAATATTGTTATCTATTTACTTAGGCAAGGTCTCTTCAACTCTCTGGGCCTCAGTTTCCCCACCTGTAAAATGAAAGGGTTGAACCAGATGATCCCTAAAGTCCCTTCCAATGGGGAGGAGGGGGAAACAGCTCTATGATGTTACAGTCCTATGGCGCCACCCTCTTCTTCCTTTATATGATCTCACTTGGTTATTTCATCAGATTCATTGATTCCAATGATCATTCTGATGAAGATGATTCTCTGATACATATATCCAGTCCTAGTAACTCTCCTGAACTGGAGTCTCATATCATCAACTGACTCTTGGACGTCTCAGAAGGGATGTCCCATAAAAGTGACAAATGCCAGAATTTAAGAAAGTAGACAAAGTTCCAAATTCTAAAACAGAATCCATTGTCTTTTCTCCCAAACCCTCCCATCTTTCCCACTTTCCCTTTACTCTCAAGGACACTGGGCAACTTCCTGTCACCCAGGCTTACACTTGAGGAGTCATTCTTGATTACTCACTTCCATTAACCCCACAGATTGAGCCTGTTGCCTAATCTTGTCACTTTTGTCTTCAAAATATTTCTTATAGTGGGCAGCTAGGTGGCACAGTGAATAGAGCACCAGCCGTAGAGTCAGGAGGACATGAGTTCAAATTTGGCCTCAGACACTTAACACTTACTAGCTGTGTGACCTTGGGCAAGTCACTTAACCCCAATTGCCCTGCCTTCCCCAGTCCAAAAAGACACACACACACAAAAGTCTCTCGTGTGCATCCTCACACAGACAGCACCTTCAAATAGGCCTTTACCACCTGGAGTATATGGACAGGATAATTTTTTGTGTCCCTGATCCAAGACTCTCCCCACTCTGATTCATGTGCCACTCAGCTGTCAAAGTGATTCATTCCTAAAGTGTAGGTCAGACCACATCAGTCCCATAGTCAAAACTAGATATTACCTCCAGGATCGGATATAAAACCCTGTGCTTATATTGAAAGCTCCTCATATCCTGGACCCTTCCTACCTTTCCAGTTTTCTTATTCTTTCCTCCCCACAACGCACTTTAATAAGGTCCATCTATACTAGCCTACTCTCTGTTCCTCACAGACTGGATCTGTTTCTGGGTCTTTGCAGTGACAGTCCCCTTGTCTGAAATATTGTCTTTTCTCACCTCTGTCTTTTACCTCCCCTGGTTTCCTTTAAGAATCAGTTCAAATCCCATTTTGTACAGGTCTTTCTCAGTCCCTTTCCCCTCCCCAGTCCTTCCCTCTAAGATTATTTTCCATCTACACAGCATATACAAACATGTATGTATATATACATATGTGTGGGCATTTTATATGTACGTGGTTATTTAATTGTTGTTCCCCTTATAGAATGTGAGCTTCTTGAGAAAAGGGATCATGTTTTTGCCTTTCCTTCACTTAACATAATGCCTGACACACAGTGAGCACTTTAATAAATGCTTATTGACAGACTGTTACCTCTAAGGTCTCTCACAGTTCCAAATCTATGATCCTATGGGATAACTCAAATATTGCACTCAGAATCAGAGAATTGGCAAGTGATTTACCTAGTCCAACCCCTACCCCAAAAGGATCTACAGCCAACATGCTGGACAAGATAGGGCTCCTGTGAAGGGAAGGTCAATACCTATCCAGGCAACATAGCCCATGTTTTCATAGCTCTAATTAGCAATTTTCCTGACTATCAAGCCTAAATTTAACTCTTTAACTCTTTTAACTGTCTATTGTTTCTGATTCTTCTTGATGAGGCAAAGTTGCATAATTCTAATCCCTCATGAAGATAAGTACCATCCTCCTATCTCCTCATAGCACCCCCCACATACATACTACATACTCATACACAGTACACACACACACACACACACACACACACACACACACACACACATGCTCCCTGCCCCCCACATCCTCATTCCTCTTTCATATGCAGACAAACACACATGGAGCACATCCACACACCTACCTCCACATCCAAACACACATATATTTCTTTTCTCAAGGCAAAACAACCTTAATTCTTTCAATTACTTTTCATATGACATCAACTCTTCACAGGGCCCTTCACCAGCCTGCTTTCCCTCCTCTGAATGGAGACTTTCCTGCTTATAAATGGACCCAGACTGATGATGATACTCCAGATGAAGTCAGATTCAGACAGAGGACAGAGGGCCTACCACCTCTGCCTGGCTCCGAGCAACTAAAGTCTGACTGGGATTTTTTTGACTGATGACTTTAGCTGAGAATGCTGTTCATAAAAAAATCCAGATCTTTTCTCAGAAAACTTCTAACTATGCTTCCCTTATTTTTGTTGATTTTCTGGACCCGAATTTTTTAGACCCAAATTATCCTTCTTGAACTTCCTTTAGTAGAGTCAGCCCAATGATACAGAACTTTTTGGATCCTGACTATGCCTTCCAGTGTGTTAACTTCCTCCCAGCTTTATGTCATACACTAATTTGATAAGCATTCTATCAATGATTTTATAGAAGTAATTCATAAAAAGGAACAGATCTCTGGAATGTTTCACCAGAGCCCCCTTCTATGTCGACACTAAATCATTAACAACTCTTTGAGTATGGCCATCAAATCACTTCTGAATCTATCTAATTATATTATCAGTAAACCCACATCTCCCAATTTCCTCCATGTGAAGTCTCAGATACTTCATTAAGTGCTTTGCTAAACAATGACAAGAGAAAGAGATTAAAAGTATAAAGATAGAAAGAAAAGGGAAAATAATTATCCCTATTTTCTGATGACATGGTTTACTTTGAAAATCCTAGGAAATCAGCCAAGAAACTAATTGAGGCAATTAATAGCTTCAGCAAAGGAGCAGGTTATAAAATAAACCCACAAAAATTATCAGCATTTCTATATAGAAACAACAAAACTCAGAAGGGAACAACAGAGATGGCCCATTCAAAACAATTACAAAATACACAAAATATTTTCTAGCTAGTCTATCAGTTCACATATTCTTTGGATGGAAAGGGGGTAGAGGCCTAAACCTGTTGTTTCACAGGTGTAGAGAATTCCCTCTACCATTAAAGGTCAGGACCTTCTCTGTTACTCAGAGTTGCCAGAAGATCGAGAAATCCAGTGATTTTTCCCAACATCAGAATTTAGTGTATGTCACAAGCAAGGCTTCTGAAAAAGGCCAATATGCAACTTTGACTGGAACAGTGCTGAAGGGAAATCTGGATAACAAAGTTCATGAAAATCGTTTTTCCAAAGGCTTCTTTTGTGAATTACTTATTATTGGTGTGGGAGTATAGTGGATCGCAGGGACTACAAGATGGATTTAAAAGGAGGAGAGGTTTGCTGGCACTGTTTCATCTCTCCACACTATCTATACAGCTACAATTAGTAAATGCTATTTAGAGAAATTTTTAAAAACCAGCTTAAATAACTAGAGTAATGCTCAATGAGCATGGTTGAACAGTACTACAAAATTTATTTACAGATTTGCGTTACAACAATCAAACTACCAATGGAATACTTAACAGTTATACTAAATAAAAACCAAATTCATTTAGAAGAAAAAGTCTGGAATTTCAAGTAATAATGGAGAAAAAGTAAGAATAATGGGGGAATAACACTTCTAACTATGATTATAAACTGTATTCTAAAGAAGTAATCATCAAAACTATACTGGTTAAGAATAGAAAAATAGATAAATGGAATAAAGCAGACAAAGAAGAACCAGAAATAATTGAACTCAATAGTTCAGTGTTCCTTAAACCCTAAAACATAAATTATCTATGAAAAAACTCTATTTGACATGAACCTAGGAAAGCTGGAAAAGCAGTATCATACAAATTAGATTTGAACTACTATCTTGTGTGATATAATACTATATGACCTGGATATAAAAAAATCATACCATTAAAAAATTTAGAAGAAAACCAGAGAACCTTTTCTAGCTATAATAAGGTAATTATTCTTGACCACAGGAAGGATAGCAGTGATTATAAAAGATAGAACAATTTGATTACATGAAATAGAAAAGTTTTTTTCATTATAAAAATTAATGCAACTAGGAATAGAAGAGAAGAGGTTGACTGGGAAAAAAACCTTTGGATTAATTATTTCTGATAAGGGCATGATATCCAAGATATAGATATAGATAGATATACATACATAGATATAGATGACTGACAGAAATATACATATGAGCAAAAGCCATTTTTAATACCTAAGTGGTCAAGAGGATATAAAAAACAATTTTCAAAATATCTGAAAACTTAACAACCATATTAAAAAAAAATTCATCAAATACTGTTAGTAGCAAGCCTAAGGCCAGCACGCTATTAATTGAGGTTCAATGTTGAGATATAATGATGTACTTGTAGGTCATTAAATAATTAACAAGGAGACAGTAGTAATTAGCTTTGGTAGAGAAGTCTTTCCCCTGTCTTCCATAAGGAAATGTGTCTTATCAGCATGGCAGAATATGGTGATTCCAGTGGTCTAGGGACATCTACTAAGTTTGAAGGGTTTAGACAATGTATGAATGGGCCTTCTTATGCTCTTAGGTGATCAGGACACCATAGGCAGAGGCCACCAGGAGACTGCCTCCAGAGTGCCTTGACCTACCACCAGGTCAATCAAGTGCTAACTTTTAATCAAGTACTAACTTTACACCTTTAGGGAAAACCTAGCCTAATCTATATTTCAGTGAAAAGCTATGTATGGAGGGTGGGAAGGAGGCAGGAGAGGAACTAATAATAGCAGGAACATTAATAAAAAAAAATATTGCAGTCTTACCTCATGCCCAATAAATTGGAAAAGATGATCATAAAATGAGGATAATTAATATTTGAAGGGTTGTGGGAAAATGGGCACACTAATACAAAACTGGTCCAACTGTTTTGGAAAGTAATTTGGAGTTATGCAAAGAAAGTAACTGAAATGTCCATACTTTTTGAACTAGAGATTTCCCTTTGCGCATATGTATATGTGTATGTATGTATGTATGTGTGTATATGCTTTCCAAATACACCAAGGAGGCAAATGACAAAAAGCAAAATATTTAAGGCAGCTCTTTCTATAGTAGCAAAGAACTGGAAACAAGTTTGACATCCATGAATAGGGAAATGGCTAAGCAAGTTGTAGTACTAGAGTATTATATTACTAGAGTATTACTGTATTACTAGAGTATTGTTATTCTATAAGAAACTATGAATATAATGCATACAGAGATGCAAAATGAAATAAGCTGAACCAGAAAAACAACATGCACAATTACTTTAACAATATATAATAGAAAAAAAACATTTGAAAAAGATTGCTGCAAAAATGTAAAAACAAACTTTAACCCAAAAGAAGAGACATAAGAAGGTACTGATTGTTTGCAAAGTTAGAAGACCACGAGTATAAAACACTAAATAAAATGTCAGATCTTTACAATCATTGGTTAGTTTTACTCAAATGCTATTTTTTTCTTTCCTTTTTCTTCTTTGTGACAAGGCATTGCTCTATGGAAGGGAGATGGGGTAAGGATAGGTTTGGGAAATGTAAGCAAAAAGGTCAGAATTTTTAAAAATCATGTTTAAAAGGAAAAAATTTTGCTGAAATCTTGATAGACTACCTCCACAGCCTTCTCCTTGTCCTTTGAAAAAGAATCTGAATTGATTTGCTCTTGATGAAGCCATGCTGACCCTTGCTAATCACCCCTTCCCTTTCCAAATGTTTACCACCCACCTCTTAAATGATCTACTCTAGATTTTTCCCAGGGAGCTAAATCAAGCTCACTAGACTATAATTAAAAAATTCTATTTTCTTCTCTTTTTTTGAAAATTGAGGCATCTGCCCTTCTCCAATCTTGTGGCATCTCTTCCATTTTCTATGGTTTTCTTTTTTGTTGCATGAAAAATTTCTAATTATTATTTTAAATTTGTTAGTTATTTATAACATTCTTTTCTTTTTATATTTTAAGTTCCAAACTCTGTCCCTCCCTCCAACCCACTCCCTCACTCACTGAAAAGACAAGCAATAAAATATCAATTATGTATGTGAAATCATGCAAACCATATCTCCATATTAACCATATTTTTCCAAAAAGCAAGAAATATAAAGAAAATGAGAAAATTATACTTCAATCTGCACTAAGAGTTCATAAGTTCTCTCTTTGGAGGTATATAGCATTTTTCATCATGAGTGCTTTGGAGTTGTCTTGGATCATTGTATTGATTAGAGTAGGCAAGTCTTTCACAGTTGATAATCATACAATATTGCTATTACTTCCCATAATGATTTCCTGGTTCTTCTTATTTCACTTTGCATCAGTTCATATAGGACTTGCTATGGTTTGTTTTTTGTTTCTGTTTTTTTTTTTTAAACCACCCACCTCCTCATTTCTTATAGCACAAGAGTATTTTATCCCAATCATACATCACAACTTGTACAAGCATTCCCCAATTGATGAGCATCCCTTCAATTTCCAGTTCTTTGCCACCACAAAAAAAGCTGCTATAACTACTAATGCATTTTCCCCCTTTTTCTTTCATCTCTTTGGCATAGTTCCAAATTGTTCTCCAGAATGGTTTTACCAGTTCATTACTCCACCAGCAGTTCATTGCTGTACCAATTTTTCCTTTATCTCAGCCAGCATTTATCATTTCTGATAGGTGTAAGGTGTTACCTCAGAGTTAGCTGAGTTCTAATTTGCATTGTTCTAATCAATAGTAATTGAGAACTTTTTAATATAACTATAGAAAGCTTTGAATACTTCTGAAAATTGCTTGTTCGTGTCCTTTGACCATTTATCAATTAGAAAATGGCTCTTATTTTTTAAAATTTGACTCATTTCTATACTTAGTATATATTTGAGGAATGAGGCCTTGATCAGAGAAACTTGTGGCAAAAATTGTTTATATTGCTTCATTTTCTATAGTTGTTGCTATGTCATTTGTTGTTCAGTCTTTTCAGTCATGTCTGATTCTTTGTGACCACTTTTAAGGTTTTCTTGACAAAGATACTGGAATGGTTTGCCATTTCTTTATCCAGCTCATTTTACAGATGAGGAATGAAGGTAAGCAAGTTCAAATGACTTGCCCAAGGTCACATAGCTTAATAAGTAGTGTCTGAGGCTAGATTTTAATTCAGAAAGATGAGTCTTCCTGACTTCAGGTCCAGCACTCTATCCACTGCACCACATAAGGGCTCCTATTTTCTATGGTACCTTTTTAGCAAAATGTAGTTTCCCTGATTGTCTCTTTTAATTAGATATATTTTTTGTTTTTGCTTTGTCTGACATCATGATTGCTACCCTGGTAGTTTTTACTTCAGCTACAGCACAATAGATTCTGCTCCAGGCCTTTATTTTAACTCTGTGTATGTCTTTCTATTTGTAGTGGATTCTGGGAGAAAATCCATTCTGCTATCCAATTCTCTTTTACAGATAAGGTCATCCCATTCACATTTGTAGTTATGATTACTAACTGCATATTCCCTTCCATCTTATTTTCTTCTATTTATTCTTCTCTCTCTCCCTCCCTCTCTCCCCCTCTCCCTCTCTCCTGTCCCTCCTCAAAAGTTGTCTTGCTTCTGACCCCTGCCTCCCTTGACCCACCCTCCCTTTATCATCCTACCCCACCTTATCTGTCTTATCCTTTTCCCCCTCTTATTTCCCTATTGGGTAAGTTACATTTCTATACATAACTAAATATGTATATATAATTTTGTATTCTTCTCTCTTTGGACCAATTCCGATGAGAGTCTAGCATTGACTGCCACCCCGACTCCCCTAATTTTCCCCTTCATTGTAAAAGCTTTTTCCTTGTCTAACTCTTTTATGTGAGGAAATTTACCCCATTATACCTCTCCCTTCCCCCTCTTTCCAGTGTATCACCCTTTCTCACTTCATTTTTTGGGAGATTATTCCAACACAATTGGTTTACATTAGGTCTATGTAAACTCCTTTTAACTGCCCTAATAATGACAAATTTTTTAGGAGTTATGTGTATTATCTCCCCATATAGGAATGTAAGCAGTTTAATTTTACTGAGTCCCTTATGATTACTCCTTCATGTTTATATTTAACACTTCTCTTGAGTCTTGTGTTTGAATGTTAAATTTTCTATTCGACTCTGGTCTTTTTATTAGGAATGTTTGAAAGTCTTCTATTTTATTCCCTATTTCATATATTTTTTTATTCTTTTGACTTTGTTTTATTGTTTCTTGATGTCTCATAGAGTCACTGGCTTCCACTTGAACAGTTCTAATTTTTAGGAAATCATTTTCTTCAGTGAGATTTTTGTACCTCTTTTTCCATTTCTCCAATTCTGTATTTTAAGGAGTTCTTTTCTTCAGTGAATTTTTGTGCCTCTTTAGGCAAATTCTGATTTTTTTTAAGTATTTACTTCAGTATTTTTTGTGTCTCTTTTACCAAGCTATTAATTCTCTTTTCATAATTTTCTTATACAACTCTAATTTTTTCCCCTAGTTTTTCCTCTCCCACTCTTATCTTATTCTTCAGTGCTTCCAGGAATTCTTATTGAGGTTGTATCCAATTAATATTTTTCTTTGAGGTTTTGTTTGTAGCTGGTTTCACATTGTTGTCTTCTTCTGAGTTTGTTCTTGGTCTTCTCTGCCACCATAGTTAGTTTTTAGGGTCAAATTATTGTTCTTAGCTCATCTTTTCCAGCACATTTCTTTTTGAAATTGTGTTAAAGTTGGACTATCCTTACTTAGGGGTGGAGAGGCACTATTCCAAGCTTCAGGCTTTTTGTACTATTGTTTTCAGAGCTAGTTCTGCGGGTGCATAAGTTTTTAGTGCTTCCAGGATGGTATGATTCAGGGAAATGTAAGGTCACTGGTGTCCTCATCTGTGCTCTAGTCTTTACCCAGGAAGGGTCCCTGTGATTTTGTAGCTGCACACACTAGTACTCCTCTTCACCTTGAAACTATGACCAGAATCCCTGTTCCTTTGTTATTGACCACCAGTGCTTCTTTCTGCCCTGGAATAGTAGCCCAGAGCTGTATATGGGCAATAGGATTGCCAATCAGCACCAGCTTTATCTAATGCCAACAAAGGGTCCCTTGTAATCTTTTTCTGACCTGTTGCCCAGCCTCCTTACCATCTCTGGGCTAGGAGTTCCCAAAGAAGCTGCTACTGCTGCTTAATGCCATGGGCTCTACACCAGCCTCCATATCTGTGTCACAGACTTCTCCTGCTTACCTCTTAGGTTTTCTTAGGTCAGAAAATTTCTTACCTGGACCTTTTGTTGACTCTGCTGCTCCAAAATTTGATTTGAGGAATTATTTTAAAGTTGTTTGGAAAAGAACGTTGGGAGAGTTCATCTGAGTGGCTGTCCTTAATCTGCCATCTTGGCTCCACCATCCTCCATGCTCTTTCAAGTTTTTGGTCAAGCCATCACATCTGCTAGTGTCCAAGAATGTAGTTTGTCTGGACCAGATGACTTGAATTCATCAAGAATACTTAGGTTCTCTATTGTTGCCTCCCTACTTAATTCGAGTATCAGTTTCCTGTGAGTTATTTTTGTTCTGTTACGTTCAGTGCAAGGGTCATTCTCCTGGGAAGAGAAATGTTTATCTTGAGTTGTTTTCCATCACATCTGACTCTTTGTGATCGCATTTGAAGTTTTCTTTTTTTGTTAAACAAATTCTTTATTGACTTTGGGTTTACATCATTCATTTCCGCCAGATTTTGAGTTACAATTTTATCCCCGTTTTTCCCCTACCCACCACCCCAGAATAGCAGTCCCATGAGATATCCCCTCCTCCAATCTGCTCTCTCCCATATCTTCTCCCATACCCCCTTCGACTTTACCATTAGGGCAAGGTGAATCTCGGTGCCCAAATGCCTATACATCTTATCTCTCAGTTATATGCAAAATAGTATTAATAATAGTATTTATATATATTTGAAACATTTAATTTTAAAACTTCAAATTGCAGATCCATTCCCTTCCTCCCTTGTCACCCACTCCCTTTGGGAAGATAAGCAATTCAGTATGTGTTGTACTTATAAAGCTATGCAAAACATTATCATAGTAGTTAGATTGTAAAAGACTGCTTATATTTCCCTCCCACCCATCCAACCCCCCACCTGGTCCATTCCCTACTTTGATCCTGTTCCTCTTCAAAAGTGGGTACTTCCAACCTCCCCTCCCCCCAGAATGCCCTCCCCTCCATCATTCCCCTCTCATCCCCCTTCCCCCTACTCTCCTGCAGGGTGAGATATCCCATTTAGTATGTATGTCTCTCCCTGAGCCAAATTCAATGAGAATATGGTTTTGCCTTTTTGCCTTCCTGTTCTTCCCCTCCCCTGCAACTACTTCCCCTTGCCTCTTCTACATGAGATAGTTTACCCCACCCTGTCTCTCCCCATCTCCTCTTGCCACATTCCTCTCTCACCTCTTAACTTCACCCCTTAAGTATCATCCCTTCCCATCAAATCTGACCTGTGGCCTCTATCCATGTATACCTGTAAACATTTATACACACATTCACATATGTATTCATATGCCCATATATCCTTCTTCAATTATTTTCATACTGAGAAAGGTTTAATCAGTCACAGTTATTGTTTTTCCATGTAGGAATGTAAATAGGTCAACTTTGATAAGTTCTTTTTGATTTCTTTTCCCTGTTTACCTTCTCAAGCATCTCTTGCTTCTTGTGTCTGAATGTCAAATTTTCTATTCAACTCTGGTTTTTTTCCTCAAGAATGCTTGAAAATCTTCTATTCCCCTGAATGACCATATTTTCCCCCTGAAACAAGATACTCTGTTTTGCTGGGTAGGTGATTCTTGGTTTTAATCCCAGGTCTTTTGCCCTGTGGAATATCATATTCAATGCCCTTCAATCCCTCAGTGTAGAAGCTGCCAGGTCCTGTGCTATTCTGATTGTGTTTCCACAATATTGAAATTGTTTCTTCCTGGCTTCTTGTAGTTTTTTCCCCTTGATCTGGGAATTCTGGAGCCTGGCTATAATATTCCTGGGAGTTTTCTTTTTGGGATCTTTTTCAGGAGGTGATCTGTGGATTCTTTCAACCTCTATTTTGCCCTCTGGATCTAAACATCAGGGCAATTTTCCTTGAGAATTTCTTGAAGGGTGATTTCTAGGTTCTTTCTTTGATCATGGCTTTCAGGTAGTCCAATACTTTTTAAATTATCTCTCCTGGATCTATTTTCCAGGTCAGTGGTTTTTTCCCATGAGATATTTCACATTGCCTTCTATTCTTTCATTTGTTTGGATCTGTTTAATAGTATCTTGATTTCTCATAAAGTCACTAGTTTCCATTTGCTCCAGTCTAACTCTGAAGGAATGAATCTCCTCAGTGAACTTTTGAGATTCTTTTTCCATCTGGCAAATTTGACTTTTTAAGGCATTCTTCTCCTCATTGCCCTTTTGAGCCTCCTTTGCCATTTGAGTTAGTCTATTTTTTAAGGCGTTATTTTCCTCAGTCAGGCTGTTGACTCTCTTTTCATACTTTTCCTGCATCCTTCTCATTTCTCTTCCCAATTTTTCCTCCACTTCTCTTATTTGGTTTTTAAAAATCCAGACAGGGGACCTTCAGTCCCAAACGTTCAGGCCTTCACAACTTCTGGAGGTATTAGTTGGGTGGCCTCTGTGAAGCCTCCACATGCTCCAGCAAGCTGGATGCCCACCCCATGACCTCCCCCCAAGACTGCAATCCAGATCTAGGGAGGTTAAAGCAAGAGCAATTACCCCCCAAGACTGATCCCTGGATCTCCCTACAGTTCGCAGACCAGGAGCTGAAGCTGCCAGTGAAGCTGCAAAATGGCTCCTGTGCCCTGTCTCCTCAGTTGCTTTTCGCCCCCAGGGGAAGAAGGCGACTCGTTTCCCAAATACTGGTCCCAAAGTCCAAAGGGCACTAACTTCTCATTTTGTCCTAGGCATATCTGTGTTGATAATTCTGGAATCGCCACAGCTGCTGGTGTTCTGGGGTCCATCCAGCTGGCTGCTGGCCCACTGCCCTGGGGCTAAAACCTTGACTCAGGGGGGCCTGGGTTCAGCTCCCAGAGTGCTGTGCTGTGCTGTGCTGGCCACTCCCTGCATGGCTGCTGGGCTGTCCTCAGCAGGAGGTTAGCCTCTCTGTGTTGTTCTGTGGGTGCTGGAGCTCCAGAAGTTGTTCAGAGTCCACCTTTTGCATGGTTTGGAAGCGGTGTGCCATTTGAAGTTTTCTTGACAAAGATACTTGAGTGATTTGCTGTTTCCTTCTCCAGCTCATTTTATAAATGAGGAAACTGAGACAAACAGGGTTAAGTGACTTGCCCAGGGTCACACAGCTAGTAAGTACCCAAGGCCAAATTTGAACTCAGAAAGATGAATCTTCCTAACTTCAGGCCCAATACTCTATCCACTGTAACACCTAGATGTCCCATTGGCAGATGAAACAGAAGCAAAATAGCAGTTCTTCATTCTCTCTGTTGTCAGTTATCACAATTCCATTCACTCCAAGCAAAAGTACCATCCCTTCTTTGATCCTCCTTTCCCAGAATACCTTTGAGAACCTTCTTTTTAGTTGTCTTTCACTTCCCTCACCAGTCCCAGATCATTTTGAGCTTCAGCACTCTGGACACTATTTTTATGGGAACATGCCATATTTATCCTCTCTCATCCAGCCTCATTTCCATTTTCTGTACATTTCTTTGTAAAAATCTAAGTTGAGCTCCCGCAGAGCCACCCCCCCCCCCCGCCCGGGGCAGGGGTGGGGGGTGGCAGGCCCCGGAAAGGGAGCGATTCCTCCCCCACTTTCTCCCCCCACCCCTCCAGCACTACACTCCCTTACACACACACTTACCCACTCCCACACCTGTGAGGAGGCCTCTCCCATCCCCTCCCCCACCCCACCTCAGTCCTGAGGAGCCACTGAGGCCGGTGGGGAGGACAGCGAAGCCTGGGAGCTGGGGCCTTGGGGACTGGAGAGGGGCCCAGCATCCCGGCCCTAGCCCTCACCGCTGCCATGGCCCAGCAGCAGATGACCATGTTGCAGAAGGCCCTGATGCTGGAGCTCAAATCCCTGCAGGAGGAGCTGGTGGAGGGCTTCCAGATCACCCTGGTGGACGAGTCCAACCTCTACAACTGGGAGGTGGCCATCTTCGGGCCCCCCAACATGCTCTACGAGGGCAGCTACTTCAAGGGAATGACGAATATGATGAATACAGAGAAGCATGGATTTACTTGAACTGATGAAAAGTGAAGTAGAGCCAAGAAAACAGTGTATACAATGACTACAATGTAAATGGGAAACACAACCACACATAAAAAATCCAAAGTGAATATTGCAAAATTACAAAGAACAAACATGGCCCCAAAGAAGAGAAATGAGAAGACATCTCCTGTGCTTTGCAGAAGTTGGAAATCCATGGGTATTGAACATTGCATATATTTTCACTTTTTTTTTTTTGATGTATTGATCAGTTTTATTGATTTTTTCCTCTTTTTTCCTTTAAAAATACTTGTTCTTTAGGGGATGGTACTTGAAGGGAGAGGAGGCATAGGATGGGGGAGCGAGGCTGGGAGAAATTCTGGTGATAGAATCAAAATATATCAATAAAATTTATTTTAAAAAAATCTAAGTTGATCATTAAGTATACTATGCATTCATACATGAATCTCATAAGACAAATTCCATTGTCTGGGATCCCCCTTCTTTGCTAGACAGTTACTAGAAGGACACACATGCTTCCTATACGTTTAAGGGTAATAGTATTTAAGGTACACAACCCAAGAGCACCAGGGAAGAGGCCACAAAGGAAAAAAAACAGCTGTCACATAAGTATCTAAACTTTATGTATGTAATGGTCTCCAAGGAAATGCTAGAGAAAATGAGGTTGGAGTAGGGGTGAACTTCAGCCTGTTCCAGATTTAGAGGCATCAGGGTTTTAAAAAAAGAGCTAAACATGGCTGAAAACATTGTTCATCACAAGTTTGTGAGCCATAGAGAGTGTTAGCTCTATAAATTTAAGATGGAAGAAGATAGACCTTGGGTGCTTTGGTTGCACTGAGACTTTTGGGAAAAGTATATGAATTATAAATAGTTGTTTCAACAAACATTGCTCAGAGAAAATTTTGCCATCTGGATCTGGTTATGTTCCCCAATAAAGACATTATACCATTAAAGAAAAGTTTAACTGATATCCAACTCAAAAATAGATGTACCACTCCATGGAACATAAATGCATTTTAAGAAAATTTTAATGAAAATGCATTGTAGGTGGCTCTGTCTTAATTAGGTTGGTTAAACTTCTTTTGAACTTAGTCAATGCTAATATAAACACTTCACCAAAAGCTGATATTCAACAGGGAGAAAAATATTGGCTTCAACATACACCTTGCATATGCAGTTCTCCCATCTTAGAAGATTTTTTTTTCTAAATGTTACTCACAGACCTTTCTCTCCACAGCTTCCATTCCACCTATGTCAGACAGCCTAGTGAAATGAAAAGAACATTGACCTGAGAGCTAGAATCCCTGGGATCTTGTCTGGGTTCTGACACTTGCCAACTGTGCGACCTTGAACAAGTCACTTCTCTGTGCCTCATTTTTTTCACACCTGAAAAAATGAGGCTCTTGAACAGGACGAACTTTAAAGTAACTTTGGGCTCTGACATCTATGACCTGAATAAGGGAAGTATGTGTGTTGTATTTTGCCCATGTAGGTAATGTGCACCTACGTGGGTCTATCTAGATGTGGCTTAAAGGGAGGAATGCACAGATATTTCTAGAGTCTCCTCACCCTTCTCTAAAAGAGACTTTTATTCTGGTGATGAGGGAAGAAAGATCTTGGGACCAGAGGTTGACCACTCTACTCTCCTCAGAGAGAGGCGATGCTGGGCTAGAATTATGTGCCTGTTGTTCCCCACCCCCAATATTGTTAGTCTATGGCATATAATTTTTAGGTTCAAGCTGATACTAATCATTATCTTTTAAGGAGAATAGAGTTCCCCAAGCTATATATATCCAAGGTTCACCTCTCTTCCCACCAAATGCCATTTCCACCATAAACGCATATGGCAAATAGCAAGTAAACCCATTCATTCAAACCAGTAGCAAACAGAAATCAGAGAAATACATATGAGAATATATATCAGACAATACGCTGAGTGAATGAACTCTTCTACTGGGAACAAGAAATCTCAGTTTAACCAAGAGAGAGGATCTTAGATTTCATCCAAGAGGAAATTCCCCAAATTGCTGGGGTAGTAAACTAAAGATAGGGACATGGCAGAGGTGCAATCTCTCCAGGTTAGCTTCTTCAAGTCTTTCCTTTCAGAGACCTCTCCCTGAAGAGAGTCTGAAACCACATGTCTTCTCTTTCAATTCTGGAAACCAGAAGCCCAGTGTCTCTCTTCTCCCAAGCCCTCACAAACTCTGCCCCTCATGAAAGCACTGAATAATCAATTTCTAGCAAAGTTCCCTGCTTTGAGACAGATGTTGTTATACCTGGGAAGCCTTCTAATGGAAGCAAGATCCCTTTGTGCCCAATCTTCTTGGTCCTTCATGATTTAAACATTAAATTCAATAAACATACTATGTTAGTGGTTATTAATTATTAGATTTTAAGCTCCTTGAGAGCAGGGACTATTTTTTTTTACCCTTGTTGTATCCCCATCCCCAGTACATAGCATAGCACCTGACATATAGTAGGTATTTAATAAAGGTTTTTGATTGCCTTATTGTTAAAGTATTGTATTATCTGGGAGTTTACATTCTATTGAAGCTATACAGTATGTAAATAGATAAGCAAATATGTGCCTATGTTCTTTAAGGAGAAATTCAGAGGGGAGCACCATGGAATATGAGCTGATCTCAGAATCAGGGAGACACGGCTTCAATCTCCTTCTGACAAATTCTGGTTATATGGCCCTGAGCACACAGGAGTCTTAACTCCTAAGCAACTTTCTAAAACTATAAGGTTACTATTTGTTTGATTTTTTGAGACTGGTTCTCCCTATCTCTCTGAGGCCAGAAGTTCAGGGGTGCCCACTGATACCATCCCACTACCAGTTTTCATGGAAGTTTTGACCTACTCTGCTTCTAGTTTGCCCCTTCTGAGGTAACTGGTTCCTTTGCCATATTGGTGCTAGATTAGTGTGGACACTGAATTGTGTTTAGCTCTATTGCAGCTCAAGACTCAAGTGACCCACCAGCCTTAACCTCCCCAACAGCAGGGTACTACAGACATGCTCCAACACACTCGGCTCTAAGACTATAAATTGGTGAGCAGCTACTGGGATCTACATTGGTAAAGAGAGTTCCTTCATAAAGAGTTTGTTGTACAAACAAAAATCACAGGTCAGGATAGAGGAAGAATTTAGGGTGGGAGGGAAAGATAATTTCCTCTTGGCAGGGTCAATAAAAGATTTTGGAGTTGGACTTCAAAAGATAAGGAAAAATTAATGTTTGTTGAATGAATGAATGACATCCCTCCCATTCTTTTCCAGGCTAAGAAATCTTGAATTCTTTGGAAACAATCTATTTATGGCAGTCTTCAATAACCACCCTAGTAGGCCTTTTCTGAACACATTCCAGTTTACCAATGTCTATCCTAAAATGTCAACCACAGGGTCCTAGGTACTTGTATGTCTAATTCCTAGGCTGGCCCACTACTGTTTGGTCACCTCCCTGTCTGAAGGTTTCTTATATTAATTACTCAACCATTTGCTGAAACCCACAGTTATATGTCCTTTCAGCCCTAATAGGCAAGTTGAGATACTGTTTATCACAGCCTTGAGTTCTGGGGCTTCTGGGAATTGGTGATGTTTTTCCTGTTGATACCAGAGGCAGGAAAAGGGATAGGAAAAAAGCAAAATTCTACAACCATGTTGGAACAGCGCCAATCAAGCAAATGGGACAAAGCCCCAAGATGACAGGTTAGCAAGAAAAATCCCACAGGATCCTAAGTTCAGAGCCAGAAGCAGTAGGTGTGCTGAAGCTGATTGTTAAATATCAGTGTTAGCATTTACACCATAGAAATCAGCACACACTACAAATCAGGGATTGAGTTCTTGTTTGCTAATTGTTTAGATTTAAGAAAGTGATGGATAAAATGTTTATAATGCAAAACAAACTTAAAAATGGATCAGGAGTGCTTTTTTTCTGGAAAGCCAGTTGTTACTTACCAGAACACCCTCGACTAGTAGAAATTTTAGATGGTCATCCAGTCTAATCTGCTAACTTTACAGGTGAGCAAACTGAGGCCCAGAGGGATGAAGTGACTTCCCCAACCAAGATCACCTAGACCTTGTGATAGAATCCTAATTAAACTGCCTGCAGTTCCAATATTCTTACTTCCTTATGGGCCTCACTGAATAGGAATGCTCTGATTTAACCACATAATCTAGTTTCAACCACATGATAGGCCCCCAGATGCAATCATAGACCCTACTGAACAGCAGGCCCACTGCCCCTATGTAGTCACTGCCTTGCCACCCCAACTCAATAACCTAACTTCCTCACGTATGCCTCACTGCTCACTAAAACAATAGGTAAGTCCATGAACTCATATTTCTCACAGAAACAGCAGGTGTGTCCATGTGATGGGATCCCAGACACTGCCTCTAGGTAGCCACTGCCCCCAGATCCATTCCTCATATTTCCCACAGAGACAGGTGTGTCCATGCACTCAACCACAACCACATCCATCTAGTCTCAGACAAAACTACAATAGCCATCCAATCAGAAAGCAGCTCTACCAGGATGCCCAAGCAGGATGTGGACCCCAAAACAACAGAAGGGACTTTGCCTAAGTAGGCACCTATGCAGTAATAGTAAAGAACTGACCTAAAGTAAACTTATGGCTTAGAGAGACTTATTATAATATCACTATCATATATACACGCCCTCCCAATGGGTTTTTTGTATGCATTGTGGGTAATCACATGTGCAATTCCAGTGAGGCTGGAACCTCCCACACACACCATTACCTAATCCTTTAACAAATCCCTCCCCATTACCTAATCCCTCAACAAATCCCTCTGGCCTTTTTAATATTCATAATTTCTGTTGCATAATTACACTATAAAATTGTCTGTCTTGTCTTATTAAGCTGCTGGTTCCTTTTGGAGCTCAGCCTGTTGGAGGTGTCATTCCAATAAATGCCCTTATTGGATTACAGGTGGTCTGAGTCTGAATTCATTCGAGTCAGCTCTCAAAACAAACTATGAAACCAGAACACTTGGAAGGCACAATGATAGAACTAGAATATGAACTCACGTCCCATGATAAAGTTTAACACTCTTTCCACTACATACCCTGCCTCCTCAGGACTCAGACCAATATTAACCAGACACACCCTCACTGTTCCACCCATCCCAACACACACACAGAAACACACGTTCTGAGAATGTGTAAAAAATATAAGGTATCTCATAGCCTCAATGCCCAACCACCCTTTGCAATTGGCCAACCATCTTAACCGCAGGTCTAATCCAAGCTATGTATCTCAGACTCCTGGGAGTCTGAGAATGGTTTTCAAGCCATTTGAGTATGAAGCTGAAAGACCACTGACCCTAGAGTCGAGAGAACCCTGAGTCTGAACTCTGGCTGCCACCTACTAGCTGTATGTTCCTGGTCAAATAATTTTGTTTCTTTGAATTTCAGTTTCCTCATTTGTGAAATGAGTTTGGGGCAGGAGGAGAGAGAGACGGAGGGGAAGGGTGGAGACTTCCACTGCCTGTCTCTAATTATGAGGAAAGGGATTTCTAAATCCAATGGCTCCAAATAAGTTAGTTTTTTGTTGTTTTTTTATTGATGAACATCTGCTCATTCCTCAATGCCTTAAAGATTTCTCATTCCTATTTCACAGTCTCATTGTAGGTCTCATATATCCCTGGGCAAAGAGAACTTCCAGAGAACAGACAGTCAACTGCCAGGACCTTACCAGTCATTGATTCCTATCAATTCCAATTTCATTAAATCACCCATGGGAGATCTGCCCAAAATAGTCCTGAGAAATTTCAGGGAAAACAATGCTACTTTTAATTGAAAACATTTGTTTTAGAGGACCTCCTCTGTCTCCTAGTTTTCCAATCTATTCCTCACATAAGCCAGGCATTGACTGCTGGGAAATGAGGCTCCAAAGAAACCATTTCAAAGAGACCAACCACCACATTTTCAAAAGAAAGGGCTCTAAACCATCTCCTAATTACCTATCATGAGCCTACTGTTTTGGGGGAAAAGAATACTAAAGGTATTGCATAACATTCTTCAAGACCAGTAAATATCCCAGATTCTTATAGCTTTGGTTTATGACTCCCAAACTCAAATTCTTTTCAAAATCCACAACATCCTCCACCTCTAATTCTTTCTTTCTACTTCCATGGTTACCATCACTTCATTCAGGTCCTTATCACCTCTCACCCAGATTATGACAATGACTTCCTAAGTGGTGTCTCTGTCTCAAGTCTCTCCTCAGTCCAATCTATCCTCAACCCAGCTTGTAAAGTTATTTTCCTTAAGCACACATTGAAGTTTATTGCTTCTCTATTCTACAAACTCCTGTAGTTCCCTATTTCCTCTACGATATGTACAAACTACTCTGTTTAGCTTCTAAAACTTTTCAGAACCTGGCCCCAACCTGCTTTTCCAACCCTGTTACATATTACTCTCCCTCCTAGACTCTATGATCCAGTCAAAATGACCTTCTCTCTTTTCCTAACATGAGCCGCTCTATCTCCTGTCTCTGAGTTTTTGCAATGGCTGTCCCTCATGCCTGGAATGCACTCTCTCCTCACCTCTACCATATAAAATCACTCTCTTCCTTCATGACACAACTCAAACTCTGCCCTCTCACAGGTTCCCAAAGTAGATCATACCACCCCCGGGGGTGGGGGGTGCTGGAATGATCCAGGAGGTGGTAGGAGCCTTGGATACAATTGGGGTATGTTGAATAAAAATAAGGGTACAGTGGAAACATAAGGAAAGAAGAGAAAAAAAATTTGAAAAACCATTCATACATGTTACATCTATTGTGTAGCAGAGTTAAAGTCATAGTGATTTTATTATTTTCCAAATATGTACTGGTTATAATATAACTAATCAATGGTCAAGTCCACCAACAGGTCTTAACAAGCAACAGTGTCAGCAGGTAAGCATGACATACATTATCAGGAAGTCCAGGATGCATCAGCAGGAATATGTGCATGTAATGACTTGTAATATGATACTATACAGTTACATGATGAAATAGTGTATCAACAAAATTTCAACGGAGGCAACAATCCACAAATTTACAATTAACTATTAAATTTAAGATGTGTCATTTATTTAAAAATATATATATATATTAAATGATGCAATTAAATCATTAAAGGATTAAAGAACATAGATTTCCAGGGGGCACTGAATAATTTTTTGAAGGGGTAAGTAGGCCAAATAAGTTTGGGATCCTCTGTCTACAGGAAACTTTTCCTGATCTCTCAGTTGCTAATTCTCTCCCACCCTAACTACTCTATATTTAGTTAACTCATATTTATTTGTATTTATTCTTCATTGCATATTCATATATGTTCTTTTTGTCTCCCCAGAAAAGGTCCTTGACAGCAGGGATGGTTTCATTTTTTGTTGTAGCACAATGCCTGGCACATAGTAAATGCTAAGTAAATGGTTATTGATTGATTGATTGCATCATTCCTCCTCCACCTGCTCTTTGTCCTCCCTGAAGCCTTTAGTTCTTCAATCCCTTTCTCTCTTTCCAGGCCATCACCACTTCCTTTCCTTCACCATCTTGATCCTATTCTTAGCCATCTCAACAAAATTATTTTTCTCTAACTTTAAGCTCTTTTGTCCTGTTGCTTTTTCCCTATTAATTCCCAATCCTCAATCACCATAACCATCCAGTCTCTCCATTTCTACTTCCAAACTTCTGGATGCTGCTGGAGGGATGAATGAACCGGTGTTTACTGTGTATCCTATAAATGAATGCTACCTGTTTGTGACTGGGCCCTCACTGACATATAGTGCTCTTTTTCTTTATTTCTCATTTACTCCTTTTCTTTTTTTTTAATGCTTTATTAACTTCTGTTTTACATCATTCATTTCCGCCAGATTTTGAGTTACAATCATTTCCCCCCGTTATTCCCCTACCCAACCTCCCAGAATAGCAGTCCCACAAGATATCACTTCCTCCAATCTGCTCTCTCCCATACCTTCTCCCATACCCCCTTCGACTTTTCCATTAGAGGAAGGTGAATCTTTGTGTCCCAATGCATGCACATCTTATCTCCCAATTATAAGCAAAAGAGTATTAATAATAGTATCTATATATATTTGAAACATTTAATGTTAAGACCTCGAATTTCAGATCCATTTCCTTCCTCCTTGTCACCCATTCCCTCTGGGGAGATAAGTAATTCAGTATATGTTGTACATGTCTAGCTATGCAAAACATTATCATAGTAGATATATTGTACAAGGCTGCTTATACTTCCCTCCCACTCATCCCAACCCCCACCTGGTCCATTCCCTACATGATCCTGTCCCTCTTCTATAGTGGGTACTTCCAACCTCCCCTCCCCCCAAGGATGCCCTCCCATCCATCATCCCCCTTCTCATCCCCCTACCCCCTATTCTGCTGCAGGTTGAGATATCCCATTTAGTATGTATGTCATTCTCTCCCTGAACCAAATTCAATGAGAATGTGGTTTTGCCTTTTTTGCCTTCCTATTCTCCCCCTCCCTTGCAACCACTTCCCCTTGCTGCTTCTACATGAGATAGTTTACCCTACCCTGTCTCTCCCCATCTCCTCTTGCCACTTTCCTCTCTCACCTCATAATTTCATCCCTTGAGTATTCTCCCTTCCCAACAAATTCAACCTATGCCCTCTATCCATATATAACTGTAACCATATACACACACATTCACATATGTATTCATATGACCACATCCCCTTCTTCCATTATTTTCATAGTGAGAAAGATATCATCAGTCACAGTTATTGCTTTTCCATATAGGAATGTAAATAGTTCAACTTTGATAAGTTCCTTTTGATTTCTTTTCCCTGATTACCTTCTCAGGCATCTCTTCCTTCTTGTGTCTGGATGTCAAATTTTCTATTCAATTCTGGTTTTTTCCTCAAGAATGCTTGAAAGTCCTCTATTCCACTGAATGACCATATTTTCCCCTGAAACAAAATACTCAGTTTTGCTGGGTAGGTGACCCTTGGGTTCATTCCCAGTTCTTTTGCCCTCTGGAATATCATATTCCATGCCCTTCAATCCCTCACTGTAGAACCTGCCAGGTCCTGGGCTATTCTGATTGTGTTTCCACAATATTGAAATTGTTTCTTCCTGGCTGCTTGTAGTATTTTCTCCTTGACCTGGGGATTCTGGAACCTGGCTATAATATTCCTGGGAGTTTTCCTTTTGGGATCTTTTTCAGGAGGTGATTGGTGGATTCTTTCAACCTCTATTTTGCCCTCTGGATCTAAGACATCAGGGCAATTTTCCTTGAGAATTTCTTGAAGGGTGATTTCTAGGTTCTTTCTTTGACCATGGCTTTCAGGTAGTCCAATACTTTTTAAATTGTCTCTCCTGGATCTATTTTCCAGGTCAATGGTTTTTCCCATGAGATATTTCACATTGCCTTCTAATCTTTCATTTGTTTGGATCTGCTTAATAGCATTTTGATTTCTCATAAAGTCATTAGCTTCCATTTGCTCCAGTCTAACTCTGAAGGAATGAATCTCCTCAGTGAACTTTTGAGATTCTTTTTCCATCTGGCAAATTTGACTTTTAAGGCATTCTTCTCCTCATTGCCCTTTTGGGCCTCCTTTGCCATTTGAGTTAGTCTATTTTTTAAGGTGTTGTTTTCCTCAGTCAGGCTGTTGACCCTCATTTCATACTTTTCCTGCATCCTTCTCATTTCTCTTTCCAATTTTTCCTCCACTTCTCTTATTTGATTTTTAAAGTCCTTCTTAAGGTCCTCTTATGGCCTGCAACCCGCTCATGTTTTCCCCTGGGGCTTTTGGAGCAGGACTTCTGACCTCACAGTCCTTTTCCCGCTCTATGCCCCCAAAATAGGAGTCTAGGGTTGCATTTTTCTGTTTCCTTTGCCTTGGCATGTTGCCACTTAATTACTTGACTTTTGGGCTTGTTGCCACAGTATGGCCTGGTGCCAGACAGGAACTTTCTTCCCAAACGTGTGAGGGGGCCAACTTCCGTTTCTGGCAAGCTGTAAACCCACCCATGACCTCCACCCCAGATCACAATCCAGATCCAGGGAGGTTAAAGCAAGAGTGATTACCCCCCAAGACTGATCGCTGGATCTCACTACAGTTTGCAGGCCGGGAGCTGGAGCTGCCTCTGAAAACTACAAAATGGCGTGTCTCCTCAGTGGCTTCTAGCCCCCAGGGGAGGAAGCTGACGCATTCCCCAAATACTGGTCCCAAAGTCCGTAGGACACTAACCTCTCACTTTGTCCTAGGGATGTCTATGTTGTTAATTCTGGAGTCGCCATGGCTGCTGGTGTTCTGGGGTCTCTCCAGCCGGCTGCTGGCCCTGCCGCTCTGGGGCTAAAACCCCGACTCAGGAGCTTGGCTGTGCTCGGCTGTGCTTGGCTCCCCACACTCTGCGTGCTGCGCGCTGCCGGCTCCCAGAGCGCTGCACTGGTCCTTCCTGCAGGGCTGCTGGGCTGTCCTCAGCAGGAGGTTAGCTTCTCTGTGTCGTTCTGTTGGTTCTTGGGCTTCAGAAGTTGTTCAGAGTCCCCCTTTACATTGTTTGGGGGGAATCTGGGGGCAGAGTGGCTTGGATGAGCTGTTTCTACTCCGCCATCTTGGCTCTGCCCCCATTTACTCCTTTTCAAAGTGACTTTTGAAAATCTGTGCTCTCACCACAAACTCATTCCTACCCAATTTTCTTTCAGCAGATGACATTACCTCCTTTTTTACCAGAAAGACTGAAGCCATCCTTGTGAGCTCCCTCAACTCCCATCCTCTACGTCTCAAAATGTCTTTATGTCCTCAGCCAAAATCCCTTCCTTTGCCCCAGTCTCAAGGCACTAACACTGTTAAAGTTAAGTCCTCCATTCTTGCTTCAGCAGCACATATACAAAAATAGAAATGATACAGAGATTAGCATGGTCCCTGGGTCACAAATTCATGAAGCATCCCATATTTTTCAAAATCTTGTAATATGTAATTAGGGACTATTTAATTTTTTTTTAAGTTAAGCCCTCCACTGGTATCTCTTGAGCCTATCCTCTTTCATGTTCAAAGACTCCATTAATTAGTGGCCAGCCTGCTCAAAAACAGCAGACTCATCCTGTCACTAGGAGTATATAAGAAAACCTAAATGGATGAAAAATGTCCATTATCCAGACTATTTATTCCATGCAGTTGGCCAGTCAATCTGTTGAGTTAGTACTTCAGTACATATATTTTAGGCAGGCACTATAGATGGACAATGAGTTAAGCTCCGAACTGAATAGGAAGACAAGAGTGGGTTGGATTATATTTGGGAAATTATACAGTACTTTTAATGATTCCAAGATGCTCCCTGGCACAAACGCCTATATTTTTAACACAATCTCCTTGAAATGCTCTATGGTTGTGAATTGTGAAACACAACAATCTCTGAAGACTAAAGGTAGTGAGTGACCCACTAGACAATATAAATATGCACACTGGAGGCAGTTAGGTTTCAGCATATTTTCTTTTTTTTTAAAGCAATTGGGGTTAAGTAACTTGCTCAAGGTTACACGGCTAGTCATTATTTATGTGTGGGTGCTCATTTTCTGAGGCCGGTTTCGATCCCGGGTCATCCCAACTCCGAGGCTGGCACTCTTACTCACTGTGCCACCTAGCCGTCCTTGTTTCAGCATATTTTCAATGATTATTCTGCATTAAAGAATGGAGCTATAGTATATAATTGAGGAAATGTATGATTGGGAAATGAGATAAGATATTCATGTGGAAAGATGCAGAAAAGGAATAATAGAGTCCTCCTTTATACAATCCCTTTATAAAAGTGATACTACAGTATTCTGAAAACCTTAAAACATAAATAAATTTGAATTATTACTATTATTATTATGTGCACTATCTGCTTTTTGGTTTTGCTATATACATGTGTATCCCAGGTTTCCAACTAAATCTCAGGCATTTTGTTGCTCAGACTTAACTCAGGACCACTGGCAAGAATGCTGAGACTGTGAAGGATGGAGTTGGTGGGATAGCAAGACATTCTTTTTATTCTTTCTTTATGAGGACACATGTGGTCCCAGACTCTCTTTGGGACCAGTACCAGACACATGAAGAGATGGAGACAGACTTTGGAAGCAGCTAACACAGAAAAGCTGGCTCTGCTGAAGAGTCATGTCTCTCATTTCCGACTTGCTTCCCCAGAGACTTTGAAGAATTTCGCCTTCAGTGAGATTGAGGCCTCTCTCTTGGTGAAGCTGAGAACTCCTTTAACTCTCATGTAAAGAGTTCATTAACTCTGTGCATTTTCTGGTATATTCTAACCTACATAACCTCTCCAATTTCTGTTTGTTGTTTTGCTTGGATCAATATTTTTCCTCTCTATTTGGTAAAATTGCTATCTAGCGTGTGTGTACCTAAGAACTGTATTTATGCACCGGTTTGATTTGCCAAGTCTACAAATTTTTGCTCAGAGGGCATTATAGAAAGGCAGTGGGGGGGTTTTTTGGCGGGGAGCAGGACAAAAATTACCAGTCATTGCAGAATTCTTTATTCAAGCCAAGTCTTATGATTTGCATGGGACATGTGGACATTATATGTCTGCTCTCCATAATTTCTCCCAGTTTCTTTCTAGTTTTACCAGACAAAGCCCCTTGCAAATAATTTACTATACCAGGGAAAACGGGAATTTAAAGTAATTTTCTGACTATATCTCAGATAAGTCTGCGAGGCTTACATGGCAACAGAGTACACAAAATGTTAAAAGGACAGACTTGAAAATTTCTAAACCTTTCACTTTACTAGATAGATATGAGTTTATATCACAAATGAAGAATAATAGTCCCTGTGCTGTATGCTAAAGAGCTGCCAAACCCTGGTGGTAGGGAAGAAACTGCACTGCAAGAGATGAATACATGAAAACAACACAGGGCACTGAGGAGACACCCAAGACAAAGCAATGTGGCAAAGTCAAGAAAAGCTTCATGGGAACAGCCACTCATTTGATGACATTGCTAGAAGACATTGATAGTCTTGTAAATATTGGAAGCATAGGATGTTCCTGGCCATATATGTCCCTTTGTGTGTTCCCCTTCACAAATTTAGACTGCTGAATTTCCTTCCACTTCCAAATCTATAATTCCACTATCCTATATGTTTCCTATTGGCCTAAATGTTGCACTAGTATCCACTAAATGGAAAAAGACCCAGAAGAAAGCCTTTAGAATGCGGGTCTTTATTCTGAATAAAGTCTTCAGCATGTTGGGTCAATCTTCTTCAAAAGATTTGGTGCACCGGAAAAAAAATACTGAGTTTTGCATCTGATAACCTGGGTTTGAATTCTTGTTTTGCCTTTTACTACCCATGTATCCTTGGCAAGTTGCTTAGCCTCTCTAGGTTTTCATCTTTCAATGAGGTCAGGACAGCTGACCACTAAGGTACCTTCTGTCTCTTAAGTCTATAATATTTATGATCCTACAACATAACACAGACAAGTTTCACACAAGTTGAGAAGGCATGTAAAGATTGTAGTCTGCACCAATAGAAGGAACAACATATCAAAGAGATAACAAATCCATTGAAGTATTATGCCTTTCTAAGATGTGGTGACATTGGGTTCTTGAAAGTATCACCAATAAAGTAAAAACCTTGGCAAATCTTATAGGTTTGGAAAACCTAGATCCAGGTACAGCTCTGGTAATGTCATCTAAGAACCAGTCTAGTTAATTCTAGGGAGGTTCATGATCAGTTTGGATCCAGGATGATAAATTTTTTCTGACATGGAAGCTCATGAAGGCCATTTAGAAGCTGTGATCTATGTGAGTGGAGAGAGCCCACACTGGTAATATATCATAGATCCTTGAATTATTGCTGTTGTTCAATCTCATTCCATTAATACATTTTTTAAGAAGAGAAGAGAGACTAGTCTTCTTTCTGATGGAAAAGTACAATCCTGAGAGATAGAGGGTATATACAAACTCCTCAGCAAGTTGATTTTAGTCTTACAACTTTCATCTACAAAGTACTATGAGCTCCTATAACAAATAGCTCTGGATTATCTGTGCATTCAGAGCTAAGAGACATCAGGGTTAAGGTGGAATACAAAGTAATGAAAAAATCTTTCCTCTTTGGCTTTGAATTGTGTAATCAGTTATCCCCACTCATGGAATACCATAAGCATACACATTCACAAACACAGTCATAGGCTGACCACTTCTATGCCTTTCTATTATTCCTTCCTACCCTGGCCTTTTGTACATTGCCTGAAATCCAAATGATTTCCAGATCAATAAAACAGTCATGGAAGATTGAGCATCAGTTCTATTATGTTGAATCAGAAAACAATTTGCCTAAAATCATGGAATCTCAGGAGACCTGGGAAATGATGTAACCCAACCCATTCTTGAATCAGAAGCCCTTCTAAAAAATTCCCACCACACTGCTATTTCAGGGTTTGATTTGCCTGCAGTGATGAAATCCCAGTTTTAGGATGCTGAAGTGAAAACGCAAAACTTGCTGACATTCAAGACCTTTGGATTAGGAGTCTAGAGATCCAGGTTCTATTGTCAGCCCCAGAACCAACACTCACTGTGTCACTTTTCCCTTCTAAGCCTCAATCTCTTCATCTCTAACATGATTTCAAAGTTCCCTACCATCCTAAGATTTTTGTTCACTCTAAGTCACTGAAACTTCTCCACATTTGTCACAGGCAAGGATGATTTTACCTCATGAATTCCAAAATGAGCGTAGGAATCAAAGTAGTAATCCCTTGAGGTCATCTCTTCTGGGTTGAGCAGTTTTGACATCTTTCCTCGTCCAGGGCAGCTGGGTTGGGTGGATACGTGGTGGACACACTGTGCAGGTTTGGGTACCACAACAGGTTGAGGAGGTTGGGAGGGTGCACTGCTGACCTGGAAGCAAAGGGCCTGGTGTTAAACAGAAGCAAAAGATGAGGTTGAAGAAAAAAAGGTTCAACCGTCAAGTTCTTCCTTCCCCCTATTCCCCAGTCCCTTTCTCTGAACCCTTTCTCCTAGTCCCTGTTCTGTTCTGTGCACCCCAGTCATTATTTTCCAAAAGCATTTAAGGACCATTCTCAATGGAAGAGATATTTTAAAAGCCTACAACAGCCCCTCCTCCAAAAACCTTGATCATTTAAATAATGGACGAGGAATCTGAGACCTCAAATGGCCCTCTAAGTCCTCAAGTCCTGCCCTTCTACTGAATCCAGACCTCATAGAACAAATCCCCTTAATAAAAGGATTTGTTCTGTAAAACTTGGACTCAGTCAAAAAGCTGCACCCTACCCTTGATTTAAATTGTCTTTCTCACCTCACTCAAACTCCTGTAAACCTGACTTTCCCAGGGCCCCTGACTGAACTGCACAGAGAACTGATGGATGGATTCCTACCTAAATAATAGACCTCCTATAACTACTTTCCTCTTTCTACTCCTCAAAACATACCCTAAAAGGTAACTATAGCTAGCCTAGTGATGACGTAAATAGTTCAGTATTTACCTAGCAATTTATGTAATGTTTTCATTCAATTCAACTTTTGGTAATTGCTCAATATATTCAAGGGACTGTACTAGATACTGGGAGCAGGGATGAGAAATAAGACCTGGTATGCCTTCAAGGAACTTATAGTCTATTAAGAAGGATACACCATGCCCACAAACAAGTATAATACAAAGTGGAGAGAGACAAGGACAAAAGAGCGATCCAGACAAAATAAGTTAAAAAAAAACACCTATTTGTTTTGGCTTGTCCTTAGAGATCAGAGATCCCATCTGTGCAATTACCTTTGTATATGTAGCGTATTTGTGAATCCTACATAACACTGTGTACAATTAGGATCTTAAAGAAAGCTTTTAGGTGATGATAGTGATGAAAGTGGAGATGCAGATGATAGTGATGCTGATGGCAATAGGGATGGGGGATATGGTGATGATGAAGGGGCTGATGACAGTGATGGTGATACAGTAAGGATGGAGATCACGATGGTGCAGATGGCGATGGTTATAAGGACATGGTAACACTGACGGTGACTGGGTAATGGTAATGTACTGGTGATGGTATTCACAAGTGTTGTGATAGTGAGGCTGAGGGGGATGGCTTTTGTGGTAAGGGTGAGAAGATCCCTCTTCCTTGCTAGGTCTACTTTGTTGAAATTTAGAGGTGAGAAAAGACCTAGACAAATGAGATTCTATTTGCTCCTCGAAGGCCATGTAAATGCCATGAAATGTCTGTGAAGTGATTGTAACATCAGGGCATTTTTTTCACCACACACATTTTATTTAGATTTTGTACATTGAAAGGGGCTGCTTTTCTCTTTGAGCAATTTTCTAACCAAAGCAAAACATAACCTAAGTAATACAAATGTTAAAATACAGCATATGATACAAAAACAGACATACCAGATCCAGTCAGAAATGTGATTGATGTTATATTTTAATGCAAAATTATGTTTAGAAAATCACACATAGATCATTGATATGACTGAAATGAATAAATTTGTAGCAAAGCCTTAATGTAACCCCCAAATTATCAAAGAATACACAAAATTAATGTTTATTCCACCTTTATATTTCCCATATCCTTAACTAATTATTATATGAACAAAAAATACAAAAAAAAACAAAAACTCAAAACAAAAATGAAATCAGAATCACTAATATAGAAAAACAAATAAATTAAATCTAGCATCCATCAGTATAGATTGACCAGTAGAGCTCCTGGATACCACACCCATTTCACTGCTTCCCAATGTTGAGTTCAGAAAATGAAGGCCCAAGGAGGTAAAAGAATAGAAAGTAAAAGGTAGAGCCTGAGAGAAAGGGTCTGAGTCTCTACTCTAGAAAGATTCCCATTGCTCCACCTTTCTAAGTTTGTCTTCTTTCTTTGCAAAGTGATCACATCTGAATAATATAGCATTAAAAGCACTGGTCGTGGAGATTAACATAGATTTAAATTCCGACCCTGATAATTCGTAGCTTTGTGACTCTGGAAAGTCATGTAACTTCTTCCTTGTTGAGTTCCTCATGTGTAAAGTGGAGGTGATGTTGTTTGCATTGGGAGGCAACACGGTATGGCAGAAATAGCAATGGCCTATATGCAGAAATGTGACCGTGGATGACTTATGTAACCTCTCAGGGTCCCAGGCAACCTTCTAAAGCTGTAAGTAACAAAAGAGTCATCCAGCTGCCATGGTGGAGGGAGTCTCCATATCAAGATAATCATCAGGGCGAAAAAATATTAATTTTAATTAACAATCAATATATGATACATGTATAGTTTTCATTCACCTTTAGAACCTGTCTTCCTTCAAGATGCTTTAGAAGAAGCTAGCTTCATAGTCATTGAGATAATATTGCACACCACCAAATTCAGGTATGTTGGTCTGTGTATCCTAAGTAGATAAAGAGTCCAGTTTTTAATTAATTTCAGTCATAGACTTTAGCTCAAACACAGGCTAGGTCCTCTACAAAGAACTGAAGCTTCAGGCTTGGCAATGAAGAAAAGAAGTCTGGGTATCTATAAGCTGAGTACCTTCAGATGGCCAGCAGGTAGAATGATATCACTGGGCTGGTAGCTCAAGCAAAGCACTTCCTGGGGCTCCACTCAGGTGTTATACCTCCTCGCTATAGATAAATAACATAGTGACACTGACTTGAAGAAGACTTATGAAAACATCACAGAAGGGCCCATAAGTTGTCAAATGGGGGCTGGTCTGGGATTGTTTATTTGCTTATTTTTGTTTTTGAAGATCTAAATTCCCTCCCCCAATGTTGTAGAAATCAAATGTAGGCACGTGCTTTCTATGAATTTAAAAACCTTTTTTTAAAATTTTCTGAGCTGATGGATATTTTCTTTCTTTCTTTTTTTATTTTTGGAGAGCAATTGGGGTTAAGTGACTTGCCCAAGGTCGCATGGCTAGTAAGTGTTAAGTGTCTGAGTTCAAATTTGAACTCAGGTCCTCCTGACTCCAGAACTGGTGCTCTATTCATTGAGCCACCTAGTCACCCCAAATATTTTCTTTCTAAATAAATTCTATTTTGCTTTGCTTTTCTCAAATTTCTTTCCACCAGTTAATCAATGAGTATTATTTATTAAGCATTTCCTATAGGAAATATATATGCCATGAATTATGATGGGTGTTAGTGATACAGAAACAAAAAAATGAAATAATCCTTACTTGCAAGGATCTTACATACATACATTCATACATACATACATACATACATATATATGTATATACATAAGTATGAAGTGAATAAATACAAATCTGTAGTTATATATACAAATATATATAAATATATTCAAATACAAATAAAGTAGTTATATACAAAATAATGTAGGAGAGAGAGAAGTTGGGTGGTGGGGAAAGAAGATGTTAGCTAAGGCATCATGCAGAAGATACACTTGAACTGGGTCTTAAAAGAAAATCAGGCCCCTCTGAGGCAGAGATAAAGAGGAGGTCCATTCCAGGTATATGGGGTGACCAATGTAAAGAGAGAGAAAAAGGAGATGGAATACCCTGTATGAGGACCAAGGAAAGACCGGTTTGGCTGGATCTCAGAGTGTGGGAAGTAGAGTAATGGGAAGATAGGTTTGGGACAAATTGAATAGAGATTTAAAAGCTAAAAAAATAGTTCATATTTTATCCTGAAGGCAACAGAAAGCCACTAGGGTATTATTTTAGAGCATTTTCTTGTTTCTTCCCCAGAATTGTTTCTTTATGATCTAGATTACGATATTTTTAAAAATTTCATTTTCCCACATGGGATTTTTCTCTCCTGTAATTGACCCACTGCATTTCCCAGGATCCCAAAGGCATTGTGTTTGTAAATATTATTGATTATGAATGCATTATGTCTGTGGCCTACAGTAAAATTGCGCTGTGGGCCATTAGCACTACTTGGAGTTATGTACTATTAACAACACCTTTGCTCATTTTCATGTGACAATGAATTCATTCTTATTGCTTGTCTTTTTGTATGCCTTTTTTTTTTTTGCTACATGCTGTTAAGTTATTGTCATTCAAACTCAAATATCCTTTTGACCACTTGGTTCTTTGCTTTTGCATTATTGATTGCTGAATAACATTTTAAGTGGAATTTGAACAAAATAGAGACCAAAATTTTTGAAAAGTAATGTGAAGCAAAGGACAAAGAACCCCAGAGGTCTTTTATTCCTAAGAGTAAATACTGAGTATAAAAATAAGAATGTTGTAGAAACACCAAAAAGAACTACAAATGACTTATTCAGATGTGCAAAAGTCAATAACCAGTTCTAACCAGGAAACCTCCCAATCTGTTTTTGTGTGAATTACTGGACAGATGATCACTCAAAAATCCCTGATACAGTAACAGCAGAGGATAGTACCTAAAAACTTTTAACTTGATCCCAATCTGAAAGAGAAGCAGTGCTTTTAAAAGTTGTGATTTTTTAATGGGCAACAAAAGTCTGTCTATGGAGAAGCTGAACAGCATAATTAAATTGGCAAAAGAAGCTTCTCTCGCAGATACTACAGAGTTTAGATCATCCATTTCAGAAAGAAAAGACCCATGCTCTCCAGGGAAGAAATGCCAGTAAAAGTTATGCTACCAAATTACTTCATAACTGGCAAGCTCCTGAGTCAGGAAAAATGGGTTGCCTTCTGGAAAGCATTAAAGGGCTTCCTTTTACATTTGTGCAGAGTCTGAAGACCACAAATACTGGCATCATATGGCAGCAATGCCTGTAAAGATTAAAAGGACACTGAGCAGAGGAGGCCTAACAGAGGATCAGACATCTATAGCTGGAGGGAAATTTACAGGTAAACCAGTCTAAAACCCTTCATTTTACAGATGAAGAAACTGAAACTCGGGTGAAAGACTAAGGTACTTGTCCAAAGTTACATAGATGGCAAATGGGAAAGCCAGAATTTTAACTCAAGTCCAGTGATTACAAGTTCACCACTCTTTCCCCTGTAATATGTAGGATTCCAGATATTTTTTATCTGACTCTTCATAACCCCATTTGGGGTTTTCTTAGCAAAGATACTGGAGCAGTTTGCCATTTCCTTCTCCAGCTCATTTTACAGATAAGGAAACTAAGACAAACAGGGGCAAGTGACTTGCCCAGGGTCACACAGCTAGTGTCTAAGGTCTGATTTGAACTCAAATTCTCTTGACTCTGGGGCCAATACTCTATCCACTGAACCACCTAGCTATACCCTTCAGATAAATACCATTTGACAAGAAGGTGAAAGACCTTTTAAATTTATGGTACTTGGGGCGGCTAGGTGGTGCAGTGAGTAGAGCACCGGACCTGGAGTCAGAAGGACCTGAGTTCGGATCCGGCCTCAGACACTTAACACACAAACAAAAAACCTAGCCGTGTGACCTTGGGCAAGTTATTTAACCCTAATTGCCCTCCAAAAGGCAAAAAAAAAAAAAATTATGGTACTTGTGGGGTTTAATTATAGAGCTGGGGTAATGGGGGGGCGGAGCCAAGATGGCGGAGTAGAAACAGCTCATCCAAGCCACTCTGCTCCCAGATTCCCCCCAAACTATGTAAAAGGGGACTCTGAACAACTTTTGGAGCCCCAACACCCAGAGAATGGCACAGAGAGGCTAACCTCCTGCTGAGGACAGCCCGGCAGCCCTGCAGGAAGGACCAGCGCATCACTCTAGGAGCCGGCAGTGCGCAGAGCGCGGGGAGCCAAGCCAAGGAGAGCCCAGGTCCCAGTGAGCCGAGGTTTTAGCCCCAGGGTGGCAGGGCCAGCAGCTGGCTGGAGAGACCCCAGAACACCAGCAACTGTGGCGACTCCAGAATTATCAACATAGACTTGCCTAGGACAAAGTAAGAGGTTAGTGTCCTGTGGACTTTGGGACCAGCATTTGGGGAATGTGTCGGCTTCCTCCCCTGGGGGCTAGAAGCCGCTGAGGAGACACGCCATTTTGTAGTTTTCAGAGGCAGCTCCAGCTCCTGGCCTGCGAGCTGTAGGGAGATCCAGCGATCAGTCTTGGGGGGGCGGGGTAATCGCTCTTGCTTTAACCTCCCTAGATCTGGATTGTGATCTAGAGTGGAAGTCGTGGGTGGGTTTACAGCTTGCCAGAAACAGAAGTTGCCCCCCACACGTTCGGGAAGAAAATTCCTCTATCTGGCCTTAAAGCCATATTGTGGCAACAAGCCCAAAAGTCAAGTAATTAAGTGGCAACATGCCAAGGCATGTTGGAAACAGAAAAATGCAACCCTAGACTCCTATTTTGGGGGCATAGAGCGGGAAAAGGACTGTGAGGTCAGAAGTCCTGCTCCAAAAGCCCCAGGGGAAAACATGAGCGGGTTGCAGGCCATAGAGGACCTTAAGAAGGACTTTAAAAATCAAATGAGAGAAGTGGAGGAAAAATTAGAAAGAGAAATGAGAAGGATGCAGGAAAAGTATGAAATGAGGGTCAACAGCCTGACTGAGGAAAACAACACCTTAAAAAATAGACTAACTCAAATGGCAAAGGAGGCCCAAAAGGTCAATGAGGAGAAGAATGCCTTAAAAAGTCGAATTTGCCAGATGGAAAAAGAATCTCAAAAGTTCACTGAGGAGATTCATTCCTTCAGAGTTAGACTGGAGCAAATGGAAGCTAATGACTTCATGAGAAATCAAGATGCTGTTAAACAGATCCAAACAAATGAAAGAATAGAAGGCAATGTGAAATATCTCATGGGAAAAATCATTGACCTGGAAAATAGATCCAGGAGAGATAATTTAAAAATTATTGGACTACCTGAAAGCCATGATCAAAGAAAGAACCTAGAAATCACCCTTCAAGAAATTCTCAAGGAAAACTGCCCTGATGTTTTAGATCCAGAGGGCAAAATCGAGGTTGAAAGAATCCACAGATCACCTCCTGAAAAAGATCCCAAAAAGAAAACTCCCAGGAATATTATAGCCAGGTTCCAGAATCCCCAGATCAAGGAGAAAATACTACAAGCAGCCAGGAAGAAACAATTTCAATATTGTGGAAACACAATCAGAATAGCCCAGGACCTGGCAGCTTCTACACTGAGGGATAGAAGGGCATGGAATATGATATTCCAGAGGGCAAAAGAACTGGGAATGAACCCAAGGGTCACCTACCCAGCAAAACTGAGTATTTTGTTTCAGGGGAAAATATGGTCATTCAGTGGAATAGAGGACTTTCAAGCATTCTTGAGGAAAAAACCAGAATTGAATAGAAAATTTGACATCCAGACACAAGAAGGAAGAGATGCCTGAGAAGGTAATCAGGGAAAAGAAATCAAAAGGAACTTATCAAAGTTGAACTATTTACATTCCTATATGGAAAAGCAATAACTGTGACTGATGATATCTTTCTCACTATGAAAATAATGGAAGAAGGGGGTGTGGTCATATGAATACATATGTGAATGTGTGTGTATATGGTTACAATTATATATGGATAGAGGGCATAGGTTGAATTTGTTGGGAAGGGAGAATACCCAAGGGATGAAATTATGAGGTGAGAGAGGAAAGTGGCAAGAGGAGATGGGGAGAGACAGGGTAGACTATCTCATGTAGAAGAAGCAAGGGGAAGTGGTTGCAAGGGAGGGGGAGAATAGGAAGGCAAAAAAGGCAAAACCACATTCTCATTGAATTTGGTTCAGGGAGAGAATGACATACATACTAAATGGGATATCTCAACCTGCAGCAGAATAGGGGGAAGGGGAATGAGAGGAGGGATGATGGATGGGAGGGCATCCTTGGGGGGAGGGGAGGTTGGAAGTACCCACTATAGAAGAGGGACAGGATCACGTAGGGAATGGACCAGGTCGGGGGTGGGATGAGTGGGAGGGAATTATAAGCAGCCTTGTACAATATATCTACTATGATAATGTTTTGCATAGCTAGACCTGTACAACATGTACTGAATTACTTATCTCCCCAGAGGGAATGGGTGACAAGGGAGGAAGGAAATGGATCTGAAATTCGAGGTCTTAACATTAAATATTTCAAATATATATAAATACTATTATTAATACTCTTTTGCTTGTAATTGGGAGATAAGATGTGCAGGCATTGGGACATAAAGATTCACCTTCCTCTAATGGAAAAGTCGAAGGGAGTATGGGAGAAGGTATGGGAGAGAGCAGATTGGAGGAAGAGATATCTTGTGGGACTGCTATTCTGGGAGGTTGGGTAGGGGAATAATGTGGGGAAAATGATTGTAACTCAAAATCTGGTGGAAATGAATGATGTAAAACAGAAGTTAATAAAGCATTTGTTTAAAAGTGAAAAAAAATTATAGAGCTGGGTAGAAATAGATGCACTACAACTTGATTAAACAGACAGGACCAGATTGGGGTCAGATGAGCAAAGGTCAGCATAAATGACTGCTATTGATAAACAGCTAAATCATGAGTAATTGCTGAATAGGATAAAACTTTATAAGAAATGGATGCAGCATGTAAAGAGTGGTCAAACTCAGGAAAAATCCAACTTCCTCTAACCTCAGGCTCTCAGCCTAGGAGTTATCTCTTGGACTCTTTGCTATTTCTCACCTCCTATAGCCAATCTGTTGCTATGGCCTGTTAATTTTACCTTTGCAACATCTCTTATATATGCCCCCCTTCTCTCTTCTGACACTGACAGCAGTCTGGTGCAAGCCCTCTTCATCTCCCAGCTGGATTATTACAATAGCCTGTGGGGGGATCTGCCTGCCTCAAGTGTCTTCACACTCCAATCCATCCCCCATTCAGCCACTAAAGTGATTTCCCTAAAATACAAGTCTGATGTCACACACACACACACACACACACACACACACACACACACACAGACACACAGACACACACTCACTCACTCACTCACTCACTAAACTCCAGTGACTCCCTATTGCCTCATAATCAAATACAAAGTACTTTATTTGGCATTCAAAGCCCTTTAGAACCCAGCCCCCTCCTACCTTTCCTGTATTCTTACACCTTATTCCCTGACATGTATTCTTTGCAGGGATGCTGGCCTCCTGGCTATCCCACAAATGGTATTTTCTCTGGCTATTACCCATTCCTGGAATTCTTTCCTTTCTCTACTCAGACTACTGACCACCTTGACTTCCTTTAAGACCCAAATAAAACCGCACCTTCCCTAGAAAACGTTCCCCAACCCCCCAAATCCAGTGCCTTCCTTCTATTAGTTATTTCCTACTTATCCTTTATCTAGCTTGCTTTGTATATATTTATTTTCATGTTGTCTCCTATAAGCTCCTTGAGGGAAAGAACTATCTTTTGCCTTTTTTTTTGTATTCCCAGCACTTAGCATAGTGCCTGATACATAGTAGATACTCAAAAGATGCTTATTGCCTGAATCATACTAGAATACCATCACACATATCATACACAGAATCAAGAAAAGGGACTGCCACTTTCCACCACAAGGAAAGGTTACCAAGACACAAAGTCAGGAGTCTACAGAAAACCTGTTAAAAATGGAATCCTGGGTAAAATTATTCCTCTTGAGGAGAGAAAGAATTTAAAGACCAGAACTCACAGCAGCCTGATTCAAGAACACCACTTGGGATAGGAAACTGGACATATTGGTTTATTTTAACTATTGGAACAAAATGATCATTCAACAGTTAACAAAAAGAAATTTACATCACTATAGCATAGAAAGAATATCTGATAAGAATAGTGGAGATCTTCGCTTTGCCTTCTGTATGGAAAAATAGAAAAAAAAATAATCTGGTTAACCAGGGCAGGGCAGGGTGACTCCTGGATTCTTATAACCTCTTCCAAGTATGTAAGCCCTTGACCTCATGCAGATGGTCCTTTTTAAGCCCTTAGGGGACCAGAAAGTCATGCCAATATTGTCAGAAACCACCAGGAAGCTATGTCTGGGGAGTCACCATTTGAGATTAGTCCCAGGAACAATTTTGTCACCTCTCAGAGAAAAAAATAGCATAACCCATGTATGGGCAGCTAGGTGGTAGAGTGGGGTAGAGTACTGAGCCTGGAGTCAGGAAGACTTATCTTCATGAGTTTAAATCTGCCCTCAGAAACTTGCTAGCTGTGTGACCCTGGGCAAGTCACTTAACCCTGTTTGTCTCAGTTTCCATGTTTGTAAAATGAGCTGGAGAAGGAAATGGCAAACCACTCAAGTATCTCTGCCAAGAAGATTCTAAATGAGGTTATAGTGGATCAAACACAACTGGAGGAAAACTGCTAGTAATTCTATCATGCCACCAGCAAAGTACAATCTAAGAAACAGAATTTTCTTACACTACAGATATAGCCTAGATGGCCATCCATATGTTAGATACTCTTGAGAAGTGAATGTTGAATTTTTCTGACAAGAATTGTTAAACTGTCTTTTAAAAATGAATGAGCCCTTGGGACAGCTAGGTGGCACAGTGAATAGAGTACCAGCCCTGGAGTCAGGAGGACCTGAGTTCAAATCTGGCCTCAGACACTTAATAATTACTAGCTGTGTGACCTTGGGCAAGTCACTTAACCCCAAATGCCCTACCTTCTCCCCTCAGAAAAAAAAAAGCACAAATTGGATATCCCATAGACATCTATGTGGGGTGGTGGGAAGCGATATCTACTAAAGTCTTTGCTATCTAAGCCAGGCTGACTTTTTCCCTAAAAGGAAACGAAATCATCCTTGAGCTTTAACTGACCCATGGTTTGAACAATTGCACTTCTCTGATCACCTGTTTAACTGAGATGATGGAGTCCTCTCAGGCTTGACCCACGCTCTTGATCAGACACATAGGATCATGGCAAATGTAAATTCAAGGAATTTTGCCTGGTTCCATCGATGACGTCTCTTTGCTGAATACCTTTTCATTGTCACCTTAAGTAAATTTCCTTTTGTAGATTGTCAGGCAGCTTATGAGGGCCTCATTTTTTCCAACACTGTCCCTACATCACTGGAACTGGCCTAAGTCAAGACTAATCCAGAACATCAGCTCAAATAAACTGAATTTATTATCTTTCCTCTAACTACAACCTTCTTCTGAACCTCCCTATTATTTTTCCAAGACCCCAAAATCCTTTCTTCCAGTCACCCAGGTTTGCAATCTCACTGTCAAGTCCAACACTTCACCCTCACTCAACCCATACAAACACATGCCAAGTCTTGTAGATAACAATAATGATGGTAGCTAATGTTTATATAGCACTTACTATGTGCCAGGTACTGTGCTAAGTACTACATAATTATTATCTCAGCAAAAACCGTGGTAGGTAGATGCTATTATCATCCCTATTTTGCAGATAAGGAAACTGAGACAAACAGAGGTTAAGCAACTTATCCAGGGTTACACAGCTAGTAAGTATCTGAGGCCAAATTTGAACTCAGGACTTCCTGACTCCAACCTCAGCACTCTATCCACTGAACCACCTATTTCCCCTCATAATATCTCTCATCTTTTCCCTTCGCTCCACTCATACCATAATCACCCTAGTTCAGGGCCTCATCACCTCTAGATCAGATGATTTCAGCAGCCTTAAGTGGTCTCTGCATCTCAAGTATCTCCCCTCTACAATTCACTCTCTTCAAAGGACTGAAGAGAATGTCATTTCCCTGCTCAGTAAATACCAATGGCTCCCTATTACTTCTATGTTCAAACATAAATTCCTCCTTTATATTATATCAAGAATTCAAGGTACCCTGGACTGTCTACTAGGAAACCATGGCTTTCTGTATTGGATTAGATGCTTAGGGCAGTGGAAGACAAAGATAAGGCAGACTTCACCTACCCAGATGGATTTTGCCAGTTTGAGAGTAGGCCCTACCTAATGTATCTTGGTTCCTGACACTTTTCAACAACTTATGTAGAAACAAACTACATGGAAGTGTTAGTGTATGTAGATAAGTTAATTGTCTTCGGAAAGACTGATCAAAATTTTGCATCAGCTAGAAAATGCTACATTAAAGCAGTCAATTGACAAGTTGTGACAGGTATTTACATAATGTAATATCTCATCAAAAAGTGAGCACAAAGTAAAACAAAAATAGAAGTATTCCCTACCATTCACATCTAAATAACCCTCAAAACCTAAACACTTCTAGGATTTGATGGTTATGATCACAAATTTGTAAAGAACCAGATGACCAGATGACCCTTACCAGGTCATTGAATGGTGTCACTGGGTGTAAGATGGAGAAGAATTAGAGCAGAAGGAAAAGAAAAATCAGTTTGCCCTCAGCCCTCTGAAACCATTTGACTATCATATGCGAACAAGCCTTTGAAGATAAGATGAACTGTGTTTCACGCGCACTAATGCTGGGTTATACTGATCTGAACAAATCTTTTGCCTAGATGGTTTGGAAATAATTTTACATCAAGAAAGCAATGGTAATCAGAAACCAACTGCATTTGCCAGCAGAAGATTTGCTGACAATAAGACTCAGTCTCCTTTACAAAACCCTAAAAGTTTTTGGCTTCAGAGTAGGCTCTTACAGAGATTGGGCTGTCACTCCATATGCAAGGAGAAAAGTTTCAGGTGTTTACAGGCAACAATCCACTGACCTATATTGTGACCAGTGCCAAATTGAGTGCTGCTTACCAGAAATAAATAGGTAGCAATAATATCCGCTATGATTTCAGGATAAACTATTGGCCAGGGAGGACCAATGTGGAGATAGTAATGACTATCTGTGTTATCCAGGAATTTTCACTGAAGTCAAATATAAGTGTAGCTAAAAGTGGGATCCTTCCACCAAACAATTTGCCAGCTGCAAACATAAACTTTATTTAACTCAACACACCTTCTTTCCCCCAGTTGTCCTTATATGATTGTTATCAAGAGCAAATGACTACTGAAATACTTTGAAAAATATAAGAGTAAAGAAGCACCTAAGGGACTCAAGTTTCACTTTCCAAAAAAGCACCATACTATTGAGTCAACAGTTGGAGCTGTGGAAAGAATTTGGAGCTGTCCAAAGGACTGCTATACTGGACTATAGCTAATCCTATGCATGATCTAAAATTGGAGATCAAGGGGGGATTGGAAGTAGCTCCTTTTTTGCCTAGTTCTTCAGTTATAGAGACCCCTAGGATACAGAGATGGCATTTGAGATTACCAGCAAGTTAGTCTTTTCCCTACCTGGCTAAGTTCCCATGAAAGAGACCCTTCCCCATCCTAGGCTGATAATGTAGGCTGTGAACACAGGTCTCTTCACCTCTTTGTATTTACCCTTTCTTGTTTTAGATGAAGGAGACTGGAGAAGCTATGAGCTTGTGAGCTTCCAAAGGTCAGGTTAGTGAACCACTAGAGTGGAGTAGATTTGTGATCTGTGCCAGGATTTGCCAGAAGCCAGATAGTGAGGAGTAACATACCAAGCAACTTGCTTGAACTAGCCCCAGTAGAAGCAGAGGATGGACTCATCTACCCACCATCTGTCATGCTGCATTTGGAAGTTGATAAGACAAATGCTATGTAGAATTGGGGCTAAGTCTGAGCCTACTCTCCCTGGGTAATGAGGAGATATAAGGAAGAGAGCATCCTAAGTGTTGAGGTGTGTTCCTGCTGTATCTGTAAATATTTCCTGTTAGAAAAAGACAGATGAGGGGCAGCTAGGTGGTACAGTGAATAAAGCACCAGCTCTGGAATCAGGAGGACCTGAGTTCAAATCCAACCTCAGATACTTAACACACTTACTAGTTGTGACCTTGGGCAAGTCACTTAACCCCAATTGCCTTGTTTTCCCCCCTCCAAAGAAAAAGAAAACAAAAAAGAAAGAGACAGAGATAGAGAAAGACAGAGACCAAGAGTAATAGAAAGAGAATGCTAACATCCAGCCTGGGCTAGCTATAAGCACGGGGTTGTGAATGCATCTGTAGATCTGAAGACATTGATGGTCAGTTTATAATTGATATGCAAAAAGGTCAGCAGGTCAAAAAATAGAGAACTATCTGACCAGTGACCAAACTAGCTTAAAATGGTATGACAGACAGTTGCATTTGTTGCCAGGCAACACTAAGGCTTGTGGATGTAATGTATATATAGTTTGGATTTAAGCTCATATGTTGGTATATATTGTTGCCCTTGTCAACTGTTATTGCATGTTTTCTGCTTTCCGGTTCTTATTTTGATGTTGATGATTGTGCTATGCATGTATAATTCAGCTGTGCATTTTTATTGCTGCTTTGTGCACATTTGCTTATGCACAGAATGTACACATGCATAGTTGCTATGCGTGCATGTGATACATCTTGTCATTGAAGGAAGCTGTCAGATGAAGCTTTGCATTGTGCTGTTTGTTGCCTAAACATGGGTGTAATATAAACAGCACTGGGGGGTGATTGCCTGTGATAATGGTGTCATCATCTCTGATGTATTTAATGCCCATGCTTATGTTACTCAGGATGTATATGGTAGGAAGGAAAGGGATATACCCAGTGGTTCCACATCACAGTGTTTCATCACTATAGGGACCCAAGGAATTTGCACAGAAGACAGATGAAACAAACCTTGTGACACCCTGGGAAGTATGGTTGCCCTGATTCTTTTTTAGGAGAGAGAAAGAGATTGAAGTCAAAGAGGCTGTTCAGCCCCAAGTGGATGCTGAGGCAGGAAGCAGCATTTGGCTTTCCTATTCTGCTTAGTTCTGCTGTCCATGGGACTTGGAATGTGAGCTCCTTAAGACAGAGGTATGCTAGTAAACCACCTGACACATAGTTATTCTTCATCTGGACCCATGATTTCATTAGTTTAGGGCATATCCAGTGAGAAACATCCTCATTAATAGAGATTCACACCTTCTCTGAAATGCAGAATCCTAAGAGAGAAATGAGAGGTGAAATGACTTAACCTAATACAGTCAGTAACTGTCAAAAGTAGGATTTGAACACAGGTCTTCCTGAATCCAAAGCCAGTTCTGTATCCACTGGGCTATTCTGCCTCTTAGTACATAATAGGCATTTAATAAATACTTATTGCCTGGTTAATCACTGTCAGGATGATCTTACCCTGGGTTTCAGTGGATTGAAGGTGTCAAACGTGTTGCCAAGATGAGGCCAGCAAAACTCCCAAGTGTAGGGAACTAGATAAAATGTAATTCAGAAATATTTAACAAAAATGAACAAAAACAAAACAAAACATAGATGTTAAATTATGATTTTCTAAGTCAAGATGTAGGACAGTTTGGTGGCACAGTGGAGAGAGCACAGGATCTGGACTCAGGAAGACCTAGGTTCAAAACCAGTCTTAAATACCTGCTAGCTATGTGACTCTAGGCAAGTCACTTAACCCCTGTTTGCCTCAGCTTCCTTATCTGTAAAATGAACTGGAGAAAGAAATGGCAAGGCCAAGAAAACCCCAAATGAGGTTTTGGGACATGACTGAAAGAACTGAATAACAGAGTCAATATGTAACCCACACGGATCATTGCTATTAGGGTTTGACACCACTAATGCAAACCATAGTGGTCTCTACTGCCATGATGATCAAACTTCATGAGTTAGTTACTAAGACTGCCAGAGACCCACACGGTATAGACACATTATGTCTGAGCACAAGTAGAGCCTAGAGACCAAGAAGGGAGTGTCCTAAGTTCTAAAACTGGCAGCTATATTCTGATTCCTGAGCTAGAAGAAGATTCATTTCTCTTACCTTTTCTCCATTTACCCCGACAAGGGTCCATGATCTAGGGAAGGGGTTTCAAAACCCAGAAACACTTTCCCCTTATTATTTTTTGTGAAATATAGGGGTAGGTGGTTGAGGAATTTCCCCCTACCACACCTAAAGATCTGGAAGGGCAAGTGGGAAGAGATTTAGAAGATGACAGGAAACAGATAACTCCAGGAGCACACATTAGTTTTCCTTTCATTTGTGATGTTTGATTAAATTATGCAAGGTAAGTAGTATGCATGTGGCCCAGGAGAGGAAAGCCCAGAAAGATGAGATGGAGGCTTTAGAAAGATAAGGGGTTCTAAAATATACAGTCTGCATAAACTATAGGTTGTATATTTTAAAACTTTGATCAATATTCTATTTTCTTTTTCTAGCTTAATTCCAGACCTGGCTGGTGCCACTACTTGAAGCTGCATGTTGACCATGTAAGGAGTAATATCTGATGCATCTACAGGATGAGTATCATGGGGGCAGCTAGGTGGTGCAATGGATAAAGTACTGGTCTTGGAGTCTGGAAGACTCATCTTCCTGAGTTCAAATCTGACCTCAGACTTTTACTAGCTGTGTGACCCTGGGCAAGTCACTTAACCCTGTGTGTCTCCATTTCCTGATCTATAAAGTGATCTGGAGAAGAAAATGGTAAACACTCCAGTATGTTGGCCAAGAAAGCCCCAAATGGGATCACAAATGGGAACACAACTGAAGCAACTGAAAAATAACAGCAACAACCATCTGATGGCCAGTGGAGAGACTAAAAAACTTTTAGGAAGGTTATGCCATATGTAGATTGTTGTTTATCCTTCGTTCTTGAAGAGGGCCAATGACATCAGGAAGGTGATGTCTTGACTTGCAAGTGGATTAGATTTAAGTGAGGGAAGGCTGTGCAAAGCCACCAACCTCACTTTTTTCTCTAGAGCCATCTGGGTCCAGTGGCCAGATATAGATCAGGAAGACTGGAGATGCCCCCTACCCACACCTGACATAGAGAGATTCCAGTAAGACTCAAGTAGAGTACCATATTGTGAGAAATTCAGATAGTATATTCTCTTGCTAGAGAATTAATATAGTGACATATGTCTTCTATAGTCTGAAACAAAATAGCACTGGAGCCCCACAAAGGAATAGAGGTGTCAAAATTACTGTTGTTATTTTACAGACAAGGTGACTGAGATTAATAGAAGGTCACAAGGTCATAGAGCTACTAAGTAGCAGAGACAGGATATGAACCCAGATCTAGAGCTCCTGACATTGTAGCAAGCTTCCATCCCATCACCTCCAAGTTCTCATGGATATTCTCATGGATATCACCTTAGAGATAGCCCATGGGAAGAGGGGAGGACAGACGGGGAAGACAAAAGAAGGGAGGAGGAAGTGTGACTGCCCCATTTTCCTGGTATATCTAGGCTATGGCCTCCTGGGAAATAAGCAGCGCTTCCCAGTTTAGCAACATCAAATTTCAAGCTGATGAGTTCCTGGGGCCTGGCCCGGCAGCAAAAGGCAATAGGGAGAGAAGCTGGGCTTGCTTCATTAGAATGCAGCAGGTGTGGCCACCCTGCGTTTGGGATGTTGGTCACGGTCTCCAGGAGGCTAAAAATAGACTGTGTCAATTGCACTCTCTCTCTATCAGGAGGCAGGAGTCACCTCTAAAGCTGATTCAGAGCATTGGCGATGCTCGCAGATGAGACTGACCCCGATATCCATTCGATTATTTAAAATGTTTTTAAAAGGAAAAAAAAGAATGTTCTCATTGTTCTGATCTGTCAAGGTTACAGATACCTGAAAGACCTGTTCAACTCTTTTTTTGCAATATCCTGGTCCTTGGCCACAAGGCTTTCTGCCCCTCTGCAGGGTTTTCAGTTTTCCGTGCTTTTCTCTCATTTCTCTATCTTTCTCTCTTACAAGGCAGGATGACCACACATATAGATAGAGGGAGAGACAGACAGAGAGAGACACAGACAGAGAGACAGACAGACAGACACAGAAACAAACAGAGAGACAGAGAAAGATAGACAGAAAGAGACAGAGACATACAGAGAGATGGGGAGGGACACAGACACAGAGACACAGAGACAGCCAGAGAAAGACAGAGAGAGACAGGGACACACAGAGACAGCCAGGGAAAGACAGACAGAGAGAGACACAGACATAGAGACAGAGAGAAACAGAGACAGGCAGAGACACAGAGACAGATAGACAGACAGAGACAGACAGAGACAGAGAAAGACAGACAGACAGGGACACAGAGACAGACAGAGAGACAGGGAGAGACACAGACAGAGAGAGACACAGAAAGAGAAAGGGACACAGAGATAGGGAGAGAGGAGGAGGAGGAGGAGGAGGAGGAGGAGGAGGAGAGAGAGAGAGAGAGAGAGAGAGAGAGAGAGAGAGAGAGAGAGAGAGAGAGAGAGAGATACAGAGACAGACAGAGAGAAAGCAAAGAGGTGCTTGACTTGTAACCTAGAGAGGAATTTGCTCTTTGAACACTTTTCCAGGCAGGAATAGCAGAAGCCCTGAAAACTCTGCCCAGTGATTCTGACATCTTGGTATTTGACTTTGTAAGGATTGTCACGCACATCAGATCAGAGCCCACCTCGGGAAAATGTTCTGGTAACAGGTGTGCTACAGTCAGCTCACATTGGCCATGGAGAGTCAATGGTTAAATTTTCAATGTGAGCATTTACCAAAAATGCTAGAAATCAGGGCTTGATTTGTCATTTTGTTGGCTGTCTAAATTTAAGGAACTGATGAAGAAAACATTATAATGTAGATTAAAATTGTGTCCTGAGTGTAAGTGTATGTGTGTATATATGTGTATGTATGCATATGTGGACACATGTATACACATATAGAGATAGAAGTATAGATATAGAGGCATAGATGTAGATATAGGTAAAGATATAGATATTATTTATGTTCAGTCATTTTTTAGTCATGTCCAGCCCTTCATGATCCCATTTGAGGTTTTCTTGGCAGAGATACTGGAGGATTTGCCATTTGCTTCTCCAACTCATTTTAAAGATGAGGAAACTGAGGCAAACAGGGTTAGGTGACTTGCCTAGGGTCACACAGCTAGTATGTATCTGAGGCCAGACTTGAACTCAGGAAGATGAGTATTCCTTACTCCAAGCCCAGCACTCTACCCACTGTACCACTTAGCTGTCCCAGATAATAAATATACATATAAATATATTTCCCCCTCCAAAGAGCTAATTATTAAACATTTATTAGCACACCACTGTAATATCCTTAGTTACATTTATAAGCTACTTTATGGTTTACAAAGTGCTTTCCTTCTCTAATATTTGGGCACCTTGTTACAATCACAATAACTCTGTGAGGCAGGTAAAGGAAGCATTTATTGTTATTGCTAATTTACAGATGAGAAAATGGAGTATGAAAGAAACTAAGTGACTTGACTAAATTTGTTTACCCTGTAAACAGTAGGGCCAAAAGCCATTTTCAAGCCTGGTGTTCTTTCCAATTTTCCTCCTCCAAATTTTACTATCATTTCCCCATTAGAGTATAAGCTCCTTGCAAGTAGGGATTGTTTTGTTTATTACATGTGCAGTTCCATTGCCTAATGCAAAGTAGGAATCTAATAAATGTTTGTTGATGGATTGGCCACTTGATTAATAATCATTCATATTTGTGTGGCATTTCCTAAAATACTTGCTTCACAATCACCCCACAGGGTAGGCAATTCCAATGTTATTCCCATTTTGTGAAGCCAGCTGGTATTCAAAGTGGTTATGTGAGGTGTCCAAAGTCATATCCAGGAGAAAACAAAGCAAAGACTAGAACACAGACTACTTAGGTGCAAATCCATTAAAACGCACTTCATTTGACTGTGCGTAATGCCTCATACAAAGCCGATCTTTCCCCTTTTAGATCCCACAAGTCTGAGAACAGTGATCTTGAGCACACATTTTTGAATATATAGACAGCAGAGTCAAAACAGAGAATCTCAACAGATTCTGGAAATGCAGTGGGCAGGGTAGACCTTCAAGAGGGGGCAATAGAGTATCTGCCTAGTGACCTATGTAAGCCATATTTGGTGTAAATAGAATTGGCCTTTGGGTCAGAAAACTTGGGTTCTAAATCCTGACTCTGACAGTCACTAGTCATGTGGCACTGGGAAAGTAGTTTAACATTTTTAAGCCTTAGGTTCCCTATTTGTAAAACGTGGGTACAAAAACATAGATACACAAAACATAAATAAACTACTTTAGAGCAATGTTATTAAGGATCAAATGAGAGAATGTGTGTAAAGTGTTTTGCAAACCTTGAAGTATTACATAGATAGATGATAGATAGATAGAAAGATAGATAGATAGAAAGATAGATGATAGAAAGAAAGATAGATTAGATAGATAGATAGATTAGATAGGCATCTATATCAGATTATTATTATTTATTATTATGTGTTTCCAGGGAAAATGGAGGGAGTAAAATGGGTCTGAGTCCCTGGAGACTCTGCCTAGAAGCCCAGCATGCTAGGCATCTCATTGATCTGCTGGGTAAATGTCATTTAGCTATTGGAAAGGAGGCGGGGGGGAATAAGTATTCATATGGCACCTACTATGCGCCATACACTCTGCTAAATGCTTTACAAATTTACAAATTATTTAATTTTAAGCCTCACATAAACCCTGGGAGGTAAACGATATTTTTATTTACACTTTATAGTTAAGGAAACTAAGGTAAACAGAGGTTAAGTGGCTTGCTCACAGTCACACAGTTAGTAAGTGTCTGAGTCTGGATTTGAACTCACATCTTCCTGATTCCAGGGCCAGTACTCTGCCCTCTGCACTACCTAATTGTCCCAGATATAAATATACATGTAGATATATTTTCCCCCTCCAAAGAGCTCGTTATTAAACATTTACTAGCACACCACCGTAATATCCTTAGTTACATTTATATGCCATTTTATGGTTTACAAAGTGCTTTCCTTCTCTAACATTTGGGGCCCTTGTTATAATCACAATAACTCTGTGAAGCAGGCAAAGGAAGTATTTATTGTTATTGCTATTTTACAGATGAAAAAATGGAGTATGAAAGAAATGAAGTGATTTGACAGAATTTGCACACCCAAATACCCCCTGTGCCACCTAGTTACCACATCTCAGGAAGAAGGGATAAGTTCTGTCTACAAGGTTATAGTGGACAGACCTAGCCCTAAGATAGGAACAGCTCCTTTAACTACTCTAGCCTCTCTCCAAATGTCATGGACTTCTCTTCAACCCCCTGATCTATGGCATTAAAAATAAAACTACCAGGGGCGGCTAGGTGGTGCAGTGAATAGAGCGCCGGCCCTGGAGTCAGAAGGACCTGACCGAGCCGGCCTCCTACACTTAATCCACACAAACAAAAACCTAGCCGTGTAACCTTGGGCAAGTTACTTAACCCCAATTGCCCTAAAAGGGGCGGCTAGGTGGCGCAGTGAATAAGAGCGCCGGCCTTGGAGTTGGGATGACCCGAGATCAGATCCGGCCTCAGAAAATGAGCACCCACGCATAAATAATGACTAGCCGTGTAACCTTGAGCAAGTTACTTAACCCCAATTGCTTTAAAAAAAAATAAAAAAAAAAATAAAACTACCCCTAAATACAGCCCCGGTGGCGTAAATAGTGAGACTCCCAAGAGTAAATATTTTTAAAGAGCCTCATCATCCATTGTTAGATGAAAAACAAATTCTGATTTCTTCTTCACTCTCCACCCTGCCACCCCCATCCCACCCAACATACACATGGTCATTTTATGTTTATGCTCCCCTTATCTCATGGAAAGAACACAGTATTTGAAATCAGAAAACCTAGCTGCAAACCCCTCCTCCATCTCTCACTACCTTCATTTGAATTCTGTGAGCCTCAGTTTACTTATCTGTAAAATAAAGAGGTTAGGTCAGTTCTAAAGTACATGCTCAGGCAATAGTATATCAATATATCTATCTCTGAAGGGATCAGGACTCATTTGACAGGTGGGGAAACTGAAGTCAAGACAGGTAGATATGGGGCTCAAGGTCAAAGAGCAAGGTCATCTGTGGAGGTAAATGGCATCAAGAAACAAGCAAACCAACAAGGAAATAGTAAAGGAGGAAGAGGTAGGAGGGAGGGTGAAGAGGGAAAAGGGGAAGGTAGAAGAAGGCAGGTAAAGCCATGGAAGAAGGGAGGGTAGAAGCAAAGGGTAGTGGAGGAGGGAGAGGGAAGGGAGGAGGATGGGGAGGAGGGAGGCAGAAGAAAGGAAGCCTGTTCACTGCACCAAGCTGATTGAAGCCAACACGAGCCAATGAGTCTATAAATGGCTCCTGCTGGCACCATCCCAAGCTGTAAAAATGATTTCCCTGAGAACAAGAGGCCCTGCCAACAGAACCAAAAAACATTCCTCCTTCTCCAAATGTCAAAAGAGCTTTTTTCTAAACCAATCCTCACATCCCCAAAAGAAGCCAGACTGAGAGGCAGGGTGACCAAGGCAAAAGAACAGTGACTGAGTTAGGAAGGCAGGAACCAAGCCCAAGCTTGGCCACTGACTAACTATATGACCTTGAACAAAAGACTTCACATCATGGCATTAGTCAGCTTCTCTGTGAAACAGTAGGCTGGACTAGGGAGGTGATAGTCAAGACCTTATCTGAAATATTATGTTGGGTTTGGGGTACCACATTTTAGAAAGGACATGAATAAGTTAGAAGACAACATCTGTCTCTAGGTCTGTGATTCTCTGAATAGCATCCTCTGACCTACTACATGAAAAGCCTTGTGCTAGGTGCAGGGTTAGAGATAAAAGGAGTTCCTGTCCTCAAGGAGCTTATAGTCTAATTATGTTATATATGTCAGATTGACTATTTATCTATATTACATTATTTATATATCATATTAATTGTGCTGTTTTATTTTCTACGTGTATTATATTATGATATATGTTATATTATTTATGTCATAATTATGTTATCTATTACATTTATGTTATTTTGTTTATATATGTCATTGTGTTATATATCACAGTAATTATTTACATGTGTTATATTATTTATATATTACATTATTTATATTCATTGTGTTATATATTATTTTATGTTATATTAATATTATCATATTTGTTATTTATGTGTGGTTATATATTACTTATATGTTATATTCTCCCAATGGGCTATAAGCTCCTTGAGGGCAGGAAATTTTTTTGTCTTTATCCTCTGTACCTAGTACAAGGCCTTTCATATAGTTTGCATATAAATAGATGTACAGTAATTTAAAGGTGGGGAATATTAACTACCAAAAGGATCAGGTGAGGCCTTGTGTAGGAAGTGCCACCTGAGCTGAACCTTGAGCAAAGCTGGAGATCCCAAGGGGCAGTGAAAGAAGGAGAGCATGTTAGGCAGGAGGGAAACCTAGGCAAAGACCTATGCAGTGGGAGTTGGACATCCAGCATTGGAACTTGATCGAGGAGTCAGAATTTGAACCTAGACCTTCCAGTTCCAAGTCTTATCATTTTCCCCATAGATCACACTGCCTCCTTTGCTGTATACTTGCAGAGCAAGGTGATTTTTCAGGTTAACATTTTTGCAGTGTCCAAGGACACTTTCAAATGGCCAGATGTCTCCTGTTCTACCTCAATGGAAAACACCTGCCTCCTATCAAAGGGGTATTGCACCCACACCAAACTCCCTTTTAGTAATTGCTGAGAAAGAACTCATTCTATTTGTTGGGCCTGACCTATTTTTTTTTTAAATAAACTGGGACTGTTTTCCAGCTATTAGTCACTTTTCTCCCAAGCCTCCACATATTAAATTCCCTTCTTATATGCTCTGATATTTTGTCGGAGAGAGATGTCAGGTTAATTGGATATTTAGCTCCTGGTTCTTCCTCCTTAATGGGCTTAAAGAGCAGACTTCCCCATGTTCTCATAGGTCCCTCCCTCTTTCCATTCCCTTCTGCTCTCCCAAAGGCAGGGGAGGCCTCTTTTCTCACCAGGGACTTGGGAAAGGTTACAAAATGCCCTGGTGTTTCTCATCTTCCCTTGATGTACAGATGTATAGAATAATACAGATGTTTTCTCCCATCCCCACTCCACTAAAAATCCTCTCCTCTCCTCTCTGTCTCTCTGTCTCTGTCTCTCTGTCTTTGTCTCTGTCTCTGTCTCTCTCTGTCTCTGTCTCTCTGTCTCTCTCTCTCTCTCTCTCTCACACACACACACACACACACACACACACACACACACACACACACTTTTTCTAATCTGTCATAAATCACTAAAGAAGGTGATATTTACAATGCCTTCACTCCCTGTATTCTCTGCTTTTCCGGTCAGCTGCTCCCTGGTTAATGATCTTTGGGATTCTATAAAAGCTTGATTCTTCGTAGTTTCTTGACCCTCTTAGCAATCTCCCTGAAATCTGCCCCTCTTAAGCTTCAGTTCTCTCTGTCTCTCTCTGTCTCTGTCTCTGTCTCCCTCTGTCTGTCTCTGTCTCTCTGTCTCTCTCCCTCTGTCTCTCTCTGTCTCTGTCTCTCTGTCTCTGTCTCTGTCTCTCCTCTGAACCTTAAAGGCATTATTCACCTACTTTTTAAGTTTCTGAAATGTCACCACTTTAAGGCTCTTGGGACATGGGTCCTCTTCTATTATGAAGCCTCATAATCTGCTTTAGCACTTACTTAGGAAGACACTCATCATGTATATGTATGTATATATTATGTATATGTATATATTATATATTATATGTATATGTATATTATCTATCTATCATGTATATTACATCCATATCTATATGTATATATTGTTTTGTATCCCTCATTTTATGGGTGATGAGATTGTGGTTCTGATCCCTAACTGCTTCAAATATTTATATATCTAGTCTAAACTATAAACCCCTTGAAGACAGATTCTGTGTCTTATACTTTGTATCTTGCAAAATGCCTGACATAGGGCCTTTCTGGTATGTAGTTTGTGTATGTATAGTTGTACCCTCTAACTTGCTCTTTGCACACACCAGGAGCAGTTAGGTGACTTCATAATGCATAGAGTACTAGGCCTGAAGTCAGGATGACTCATTTTCCTGAGTTCAAATCTGACCCCAGACACTTACTAGCAGTGTGACCCTGGACAGGTTACTTAACCCTATTTGCCTCAGTTTCCTCATCTGTAAAATAAGCTGGACAAGGAAAAGGCAAAATCACTCTAGTATCTTTGCCAGGAAAACTCCAAATGTGATCACAAAAAATCAGACAGGACTGAAAACAACTCAATGACTTGCACATATAATATATTTGTATATTATAATCTACTTTTTTATTTTTATATTTTTATTATATTTTATTTCTTCATTTTTAATGTCCACATTTCAACAAATTTCTAGTCATTAAAAATAATAATAGTAGAAGAAGGAAAGGTATTGAACCTATGTTTTCATTGAAACAAAATAGTAACTCCCATTTAAATTTACAAAGCTGCCCTTTACCATTCTCCCTCATTCCCCAAGTTTCCTGGCACAAAGTTTTTGTTTACATCAAGCTAAAATGTGTCTCTACAATTTCTGCTGCCTGGCACTCAGATTCTTACCACAGGCTTTGATCGGTGAGCTTTCACATTTTCTACTCCTGCTCCCTAACCAAACATGCCACTTTCCAATCATTTCTATATCCCTCTCCCTCACTTTCCAACTCTGGCTCATTGGGTCGTCTTCTGTTATTAGAAGGTAAGCGTCTTGATGGTGGAGACTATCATGCTTACTTATATTTGTTCCTTTAGTAATGGAACATAATAGGCACTTAATAAATACTTATTCATTCATTCTACACATTGCTCCTAGGTCTGCCCCACTGGGGCCAAATGAAAATGAGCTAGTCTCTTCCATTGTAACAACCTTGCAAGTACAAGAATCAGAGAATTTTTAGAATTAAAAGTCATTTTATAACTCATTTAGTATACTTCTATCATTTTATAAAAGAAACTATAGCCCAGAAAAGGGACTCAATTTATCCAAGATCATACAGCTAGTCAATTACAGAGCCAAGATTTAAACAGATTTTCGAACTTTAAATCATTACTTCATGTTGCCTATTGCACTATCCCTCTTCTCTGGAATCCTTCTCCTTCTAACTCTCAGTCTAATGCTCTTTCCACTTCTCATTAAGATTATAATTTGAAAACGCCAATGCCTATAAACTTACTACCACTTTACTTAGGTATTCTACTCCATTATTATTCAACTGTAATTATTATAAAGTTTATTTTTTACTGGGCAAAAGTCTACCTCCCTGTAACTTCCCATCACTGGCCCTGGTCTAGCCCTCTCTTACTAAGAAGAATTATTTTAATCTTGCCCCATAACAAAAAAAAACCTTTAAATACTTGAAGAGAGTAATTATATCTACCCCAAAGTTTCCTATTCTCTAGGCTAAACAGCTTCACTTCCTTCAACTGATATTCCTGTGATAATGTTTTCAGATTGCTCAAGATCTTAAAATAGGAAACAACAATTAACTGATGTGGGAATCATTTTCAAGTCAGTTGCTTATATACAATCAGAACTTTAACTTGCTAGAGTAAAGATCAAAATCCCAAATCAGAAACAAAAAATGAAAATGAGAAGGATTTGACATCCAATTAAAAAATCCAGCTCACCATTTTAAAATGAACTATTAAAGTTAAAAATGGAAAATAAATAAAAGAACAGACATTAATATAATCTTAACTATGCAAATAGGAAAACCCAAGTGGATGAAGAATGACTATCATTCAGACCATGAAATGTAGTAGCATAAACAGCCTATAGAGTTGGTCTCTCAAAGCAACAAGGCAAGGCAACAAGCATTTATTAAGTACTCATTATGTGCCAGGCACTATTCTAAGCACTTTAGGGATACAAATATGAGCCGTTTCATACATATTCAAATATTTCATACAAGTATGAAAGATGATCCCTACCCTCAAGACATTTACATTCTAATGGGGAGAACAATTCAAAAAAAGCTGGCAGAGGGAACTAGTAACCATAATGATGTTGAAGAACATGGTATAAATTACAAAAACAGTGCATGAATGATAAATTGGGTCCAGAATTACATAGGAGGAGAAGAGCAAATTGTATCACATTTGGGAAATTATGAGGTATTTTTAATGGCCCTTAAGCTTATACCCTGAGCAAAAGTCAACCTTTTTAACACAAGTATTCTCCTGCTAATGCTACACAACAGTAACACATGCCCCTGAAAGATTATCCAAAAGGCAATGGAGAAAGGTGAACATCTATAGGCTACAACATATCACCAGTGAAGGATTGTGCAAGAAAAGCAAGAATGTTATCAAAGAAATATATAACTGGGAAAAGAAGTGAACTGGTCATGTAGCTAGAGTGAGAGATGGACAGCCCACATGCTCCATCAGAACACAATCAAGAAATTCTAAAGGAAGACTTTCCTCATGCTGGGTGGGGTCACTATGGAGAATTTATGAGAACATGGAGTAGAGTCACAAAAATGAGAAGGCATGAACAAGCTGTGATCTGACACTTGGGAACAAATATTCACATCAATGAGATAGCAAATTCAGATTTCATTTTTCTCCCTAAGTCTGTTCTTCTCTAGTTTTAGTCTTTTTTTTTCAATTGATCTTGTACCAAGTACCTTCATTTAAATACTCTCCATGTTAATATCCTCCCAAAATACAGCCCTCAGAACTGAAGAGGATACTCCAGATGTGGTCTGAGCAGAAAGACATGATATTGCTTCATCTCAACCTATAATAGCCTGCATTACTACAGTTTTGAGAGTTAATCTAACAAACAGGAGATAAAAAATATGCTTCAACCCAGGACGTCTGACACAGTTGAAAAACAAGGAATGAATTCTGTAAATGTTAACTACGCAGTGATTTAATGTTTACAAAGCACTTTATCCATAATAACTCTGTGAGGTAGTTAGTAGAATTCCTCTCCATATTTTACAGATAAAGAAACTGAGGCAAGGAGGGAGTCATTAATTCAGTCAAGGTAACACAGGTAGTAAGAGGCAGAGTCAAAGATAGCCAGAACTCAAACTCAGTCCCTCCATTATACCATGCTGCTTTTGCAAAAAAAACAAAGACAAATGTTGCAGGCTTGACAGGCGGCTTATTTCCCACCAGTGACTGGACATGATACAGAGCTCATTTAGACTCCACAAGGGCCAGTTAAAGGCAGAGATAATGAACTCCATTTAAAGGAATTACTTGGTGTCCATATGGGGGAATGGGTCAGCAATTATAGAATTCTTTGGCTGAAAAGGCCCTCCAGAGTTCATCTAGTTCATTCTCTTACCTTCAACAAGTGGAAACCATAGAGTGTTAATAATGGAAGGGACCTTAACAATCATTGAGTCCGGCTCCCTTATTTTACAAATATGGAAATTGAGGCTTGTAGAGAGGGAGTGACTTACCCACTTCATTTATCATGTTGAATAACACTCATAGGTTGACTGACATTTGATGGAATAACTAAAAGATTCATGAATACATCCTTGGACTCAATCAGCACTATATAATTTAGCCATATATTACCACCTGAGACATTAGAAACAACAGAGGAATTGAGTCTCTTAATAAGCAGGAGAATTACGAGATTAAACCAAGAAGTCTTTTTCCCTAAAGGAAATTGACTTTCTTTGTCTTTCTTCCTCAGGGAGTACAAGACAGAATTATCACAAAGTAGAGGGAGTAGCAGGAGTCTAGGAGGAAAAAAAATGAAGAACATAGTATTCAGTGTATAAAAGAATGATTTATCCTTTCCCCCAAGATGGCACCAAAGATGAAAAAGGAAGCCAGTGCCCCCCCAGACAGAAGCCAAGTCCAAGGCCTCAAAGGTCAAAAAGGCAATGCTGAGGGGTGTCCATAGCCACAAAAAGATCTAAATATCCCCCACCTTCCAGCAACCCAAGACAGTAAGACTTCTAAGGCAGCCCAAATACCCTTGGAAAAGTGCCCCTCAGAGAAACAAACTTCATCCCTATGCCATCATTGTTTCCCTTGACCACTGAGTCTACTATGAAGAAGACTGAGGACAACAACATCCTAGTCTTCATTGTGGACATCAAGGCCAACAAGCATCAGATCAAGGAGACCATAAAGAAGCTGTATGATATCGATATGGCCAAGGTAAACACATTGATCTGACCTGATGAAGAGAAGAAAGACTATATCCAACTTGCATTTAACCTAAGTCCAGCTGTCCCACTCCACCTACAATTAAAATTTTCCAGGGAGGCAGAGTGAAGATGAAGGAGTAAAAAGCAGGAACTTGCTTCAGCTCCCATTCCAACCACCTCCAATACCTGTAAAAAATTACTCTAAACAAATTTTAGAGCTACAGAACCCACAAAGTGATAGAAACAAATCTCCTGCTGAAGGCAACCTGGCAGGCTGACAAGAAGGGTCTATCACACCACACCAGGAGCCGAGCACAGTCCTGGGTAAGCTGCATGGACCCAGACCCAGGGTGTCCCCAAAGAGCAACACAGACCAGCCAGAGCAGAGTTTAGGACAGTGAACCACCAGCAGCTATGGAAGTTTCCAGACTTCTCAACCTATAAACACCAAAGAGAAAGTAAAAGGTCAGTGGGGAACCCTGTTGATCCAGGGTGAGAGTAGAGTGAATCCAGCCCCTACCCCTGGGGTAACAGAGGTGGTAGAGGTGTGCTGCCTCCAGAGTTCCTGGCCATCAGATGGTAGAGGGAACAAGTGACCATTCAGAGGGTAATTGCTCTTACTTTAACTTGCTTGGATCTGGGCTGCAGTCTTGGGTGGTGATCCTAGGTTTAGGAATACCAGTATGCCAGAGCTTGTGGTAGCTGTAGAGAGCACACCCTCCTCATAGGTCTGACAGCTCAGGCAGCAGCTGTACAAACCCCAGCAATTTGGGACACAGCTCTCTCCATTCTGGAAGCAGAGTTCTACTGTGGCAAAGAGATCAAAAGTCAAGTAATTCTCTTGCAAGAGGAATACACAGAGGAAGCACAATCAGACTATAGAATCCTTTTGGGGGGACAAAGAGGATCAAAACATGGAACCAGAAGAAGACAACACAGTCAAAACTCCTGCATCAAAAGTTTCCAAGAAAAATATGAACTGGTTACAAGCCATAGAGGAGCTCAAGAAGGAATTTGAAAATCAAGTAAGAGAAGTAGAGGAAAAATTGGGAAGAGAAGTGAGAATGATGCAAGAAAATCATGAAAAGAAAGGCAACAGCCTGAGTGAAGAAAATGACACCTTAAAAACAGACTAACTCAAGCCTTAAAAAGCCAAATTTGCCAGATGGAAAAAGAATCTCAAAAGCTCACTGAAGAGAATCATTCCTTCAGAATTAGATTGGAGCAAATGGAAGCTAGTGACTTTATGAGAAATCAAGATACTATTAAACAGATCCAAACAAATGAAAAAATAGAAAGCAATATGAAATATCTCATTGGAAAAACCACTGACCTGGAAAATAGATCCAGGAAAGATAATTTTAAAGTTGATTTTAAATATTTTAAATAATTTTTAAAAATTTAATTTTTATTTAAAAATAAAAATAATAACATATGTAAATAATAATAAAAATTAAAAATAATTTAATTTAAAACTGAAAGCCATAATCAAAAAAGAATCTAGAAATAATCCTTCAAGAAATTCTTCTCAAGGAAAATTGCCCTGATATTCAAGAACCAGAGGGTAAAATAGAAATTGAAAGAATTCACTGATCACCTCTTGAAAAAAGATTCCAAAAAAAAAAAAAAACTCCTAGGAATATTG